>CM031240.1:497270729-497565729 GCA_018340775.1 Taxus wallichiana var. yunnanensis
AAAATAATCATGGTGATAGATAAAAATAGAATGACAAATAGCGCTAGAAATATTTAAAAATGCCCCAGGGTGAAGAGATAAGTGCTAGGTGGAAAATAGTGTAGCGTAGAAAATTAATAAAAAATAATTATTTAATAAAAATAATCATTTTTGTGAAGAGAAGAAGTGTTAGAGTGATCACAATGGAGAAGACATGCCCTGGGGGCATTGCGGTAGCCTAATATACCCACCCGGGGGGGTAAATCAATCACGACTAGTTCATTTGTAGCGAAGCTCTTACGAAATTTTTTACTTGTGATGAGTATATCATGATGTTGTATGATTTCATTTCTCATGTATGTATCCTGATAGATTTTGATGATGTTACATCATATGTTGTAGATTGATGATATATCCTTAGATAATATCCTATGTTTTGTACATGAGATACTTTGGTAGATGTTTAGCATACGGGATGATATAGATGATATTGGCATGGGGGTGGGATAGATTTGTGATTATGCGCAACCCATCTTTCCCCCATTGATGATATGATATGTGATTATTATCTTAGCATACATGTTTGATGTAATACTTAGCATGTTTTGTATATATGATGTATTTTTGTGGTGTTAGATGTGATGAGAAATGATAGATGTGATATATGTAATGATGACAACAATTTGTACAATAAATTTACAAGCACAACCTAATTACAAACTAACATACTATAAACAATCACAAGCATGCAAAGTGAATCTAATGTAACGAATTAAGTAAACACTCAACTAAAGTAAGCATTTGAACTCAATCCTATAAACATATCACATAATGCAATGGAAATAAAATGAATGAAAATAATACAATTATAAACAAGTATACATGATAGGATAAATGAAATGCAATAGTTAAGTAATATTTAACCCAAGAAAATGAATCCAATGTAACATATACAACATGGGAGTAAAATGCTATCAACACTCTACAAAACAACAACTAAAGAAAGCAAACTAAGACTCTATTTTTGTGGGACAATTTTGATATATTTTCTATTGTTTTTTGGTGTCATCGTAAAAGAAAACTTTTCAAGGCTATTGTTCACATTATTTTCTAGGTTCCTAGAGACAATGTTATTCTAATTGATGTAGTGTCATCCCTAGAAGGGGTATTTCAAATGTTTTAGATAATTGTGTTTTCTAAGGTCTATTTTGAAAGTGATGTACAATGACAAAGAAGCGTGGATGCCCCCAACATGATGTGGGAATATAAAAAAGGCATAATTCCATGCATGTATGTTTAAGAAGGTGAAATGTGAAGGTTCCCCCAACATTAGATGGGAATATACAAAGGAAACTCCTTCATGCAGATATAAGAACAAACAAGCCAGATCACGACTTGGTGAAGTAGATGTAAGGAAGATTCCTAGACCTGATGAGGGAAACCAATCCTACATAGAAGTAATAGTTATTTTTCCAAATGTAACTTGTGAACAAAAGAACCCTCCTTGAGCACTGGAAATTGGTTTTCACCCAAGGACCAATCCAATGCGCCACAATTGTGTGGTTTTCACACTTGGACGACCTATTTTTTCTTTACTATTTTCTTGATTTTTTTAATTTTTTTCTTGTTTTTTCTTTCTTTTTCTACTTTTAGGTATTTTCTGATATTGGCACCATTCTTAAGCATAGAACTGATTGAGATGCATAGATTGCATAAGTTCCGAAGATCTTCACCATCTAAATATGCAAATTTATAAGCTTCGATCCATATTTAGCAACCACCACATAAGGCCCTAACTAGTTAGCCTCAAATTTTCCTTTCTTTTTTCTCTTTTTGACAATGTTTTTATGATTTTATTTTAGAAAATATCACCTATATAAAATTCATGTTGAATGATCTACTTGTTATTTCCTCTTGAAAATTTGTTCTTGTAAACCTTCAGTGCTTAAGTACTCTCATACTCTTCTCATCTAACATCTCTAGATCTGTTATTTGAGTAACTATATAGCCTTCATCCTTATCAAGATAGTCTCGAGTGATATTCTCGGGAGTGAAGCTCCGCTTCCAAGGTTATGATGGCCTTTGTGCCATATACAAGTGAATATGGGGTTACACCAAGGTAGGAGTTTGGATGGAAGTTTGATAGGCCCAAAAGGCGGATGTATCTATAAGTACCAATTACGGCTACCTCTTACTTATCATTTTCTCCATGATCTAGATAATATTTTTATTGGTGTCCTCGACTTTTCCATTACCTTCAGGGTAATAGGGGTGGACCACTTGAGTTGAATATGAAAGTGTTGACATAATATTTTGACTATTTTATTTTTGAAGGACTTACCATTATTGGTGATAATGGTAGAAGGGATGTCATAGCGAAAAATGAGGTGATTCATAATGAACTTGGAAATTTGTGCACTAGTGACATAAGTGAGAGGTACAACCTCTACCCATTTAGTGAAATACTCGGTGGCAGTAATAATGTGGGTATGACCATCTGATGAGGTAGGATGGAGCTTCCCTATGAGATCTAATCCCCACCTAGAAAATGACCAAGGTGTTGTGATAAACTGCAAAGCTTATGCTAGCACATGTATTAAGTTACCATATTTTTGACATATCTCACATTTCTTTACAAAATTATAACAGTCTACTTCCATGGTGGGCTAATAATATCCCACTCTTAATATTTTCTTAGCCAACACCATGCCACTAGTGTGTATTCCACAAATACCTCCGTGCACTTCTTTAATAGTATGGACCGATTCAATAACATCTAAACAACAAAGTAGATTCCCATTGTATCCATGAAAATAAAGGGTTCCTCCTAGGAGTTTGTAATGGGATATATGACGGATAAGAGCTTTCTTCTCATAATGGGTAATGTTTAGGGGAAACGTGTCATCTTGTAGGTATCTAAATATAGGGTCATACCAAGGGGAGAAGGGACCAACAACTTCACATGCCAAACATGAATTTGGCATGTCATATGTGGCACTCGTAAATGCTCTACAAAGAACAAAATTTTACTTTCCTGAGGTGGAATGCGTAATAGTGATCCGATAGTAGCCATGGCATCCACTGATCTATTGTGTGACCTTGGTTTTTGTTCAAAGATAACCTATACAAAATATTCTTTCAAGGTTTCAACCAATTTCTTGTATGGAATAAGCTTTTCATCTTTAACCTTATACTCATCATTAACTTGTTTAATAATAAGTTGGGAGTCACCAATGACTCGTAACTATCTGATATTCCAAGTGATAGCCAACTTAAGGCCAGTAATGAGTGCTTCATATTCTACAATGTTATTAGTGCAAGGGAATCCCAAACAAAATTCCCTTGGAATGACCTCCCCATGGGAGTGATGAGCATGACTCCTGCTCCTGATCCGTGGAAGGTGAATGATCCATCAAAATGGACTTTCCATTTAATAGACTCTTCAACATACATCATGGATGCATCTAGCAGATCTAGACATAAAGGTTCCATTCCTGGTAGAGGATTTTATGCCAACTGATTGTCCAATACTTTTCCTTTCAACGACTTCTGGTTAACAAACTCAATATCAAATTCACTCAGGAGAATGATCTAACTAATCATATGCCCCGTAAGGGTAGGTTTGGATAAAAGGTACTTGAGAGGGTAAACTTTGGATATTAGCTTGGTTTTATTGTTAAGGAGATATGATGCGTTTTGAAAGGAAAAGACAAATTCCAGGCAGGATTTTTCAATATTGGGTAGTTCAATTCATAGGCAATCAAGGTGCAACCAAGGTAGCAAACTACTCTTTCTTTATGTTTTAGGTAATATTGGGAAAGAAGTGCACCAACTAAAAATTGGGTAGCTGAAATATATAATAGGAGAGGTTTTCCTGGGGTAGGTAGCATGAGTACAAGCGGGTTGATAAGGTATTGTTTAAGTAGTTCAAATTCCTTTTGACAATTTGGTCCCTAGTTAAATGTAACATCTTTCTTGAGTAGATGTGTAAATGGATGGAACTTATCCACAAGTTGTGAAATGAAATGGTGGATTGCTTGAATATTTCCTTGTAAACTTCTTAGTTTTTTTAGATTTGTAAGTGGAGGCATCTCTATGATAGTTGTAACTTTTGTAGGATCCACCTCTATTCCTCTTTGTGAGATGATGAAACATAGGAGCTTCCCTAAAAAAACTCCAAAGACACACTTCCTAGGATTCAAATGCACTTTGTAATCTCGAAGACGCTAGAAAATATGTCTCAGCACTTCTGGGTGCTCTCCTCTAGTTTTAGATTTTGCTAAAATATCATCAACGTAATCTTTCATAATGTCAATAGTCATGTCATGGAATATGATCGTCATTTCATGTTGATAGGTTGCCCCAACATTATTGAGCACAAAATGCATGAGCTTATAACAAAATGTCCCCCAAGGGGTGAAGAAAGTTGTCTTATGTTGATCCTCCTCTACAATTTGGATTTGTTTATAACTTGAAAAACCATCCATTAAGGATAAAATTTCATAACCAGTGGTATAATCGATGATCATATCAATATTAGGCAAGGGAAAGTCATCTTTGGGACATGCTTTATTGATTTTGCAGAAGTCGTTGCATATTATTATACTAAAACTGGGACTATGTTGTATATCCAATCTGAATAGTCAATGGGTTTAATAAAATCAATAGATAATAACTTTTCAAGTTCCTCTAGGACAAATAGTGTAACCTTGGGGTGCATATTTCTCAATTTTTTCTTGATAGCTTTGGCATCTAGGTGCATAAAAATATTGTGCATGACTAATTTTGGGTCTAAACTAGTCATATCTATGTATGACCATGAAAATATATTTGCATATCCTTGCAATAGCTCCACAAAAACCTTATGTTCTTATGCTGGGAGTGAAACTCCTAGCTTTATCATTCTAGGCTCTTCTTCTGAGCCAATATTGACACTGATCATTTATTCTACAAGCATTTTGTAAGCATCCTCCATCCATGTACGATCGGGGGATAATAAGATCAACCTCAATAAGAGGTGTGAGATCATATTTATAAGGATATTCTACTTCTTCTATGATTTATTCATTTTTATTATCTATTAGGGCCTCAAAATGTTTTGCACTATGAGACTTGTGTTTGTTCTTCCCATAAGGCTTCTCTAACGTATTTTTATTCTTACTTACAACCTTCTTACTCAAATTTCCACACATATTTGTTGCTTCTCCAAAGTATGTACCAGTGTTTAGTTGATGGAAAATCCTTTCTTGTGATCCCCAGTTGGAATAGAATCCTTGAGTCCCATGAATTATGTGAATGCCTCATCATTTTCAAAGAAATCAAGTGGCACATGAAATTTTTATCCCAATCTAAAGTTCTGGATATAAGGTTACTTAATAATTGGTTTGGGAATTTGATCTAGATAAGGTAAAAACAACTGAATCAGGGAATAGGTTTGTGGAGGCAAGATCCTCGTAGAGGCTACATTGGGAATCCATATCACTATCTGAATGAGATGAGCCATCCTCATGTTTAGAAGAGGTGGCATCAATCTCAAAGGGTGGATCATCATGAGGTATAATTCCAAGGCCATGTTTGTTAGATTTGAAATGAGGGATAGGAATGGGTTCTAACCTGTCCTTGTGCATTGATACCACATCCAAACCCATTATAACCCATGACATACATCATGCAGTGGCCTTTGATATACTACGAGGCTTGATGGCATGATGCCACGGTACCCTGTAATCTACTAGTGGGATCTTCTAACATATTTTCCTCATACAAGAGACCATTAGGGATGAATCCCTAAAAGCATTCATGGAACCTATCTCCAGTGATTTTGAATTGAAAGTAAGGTTTTCCCTATGTCCTAGGTGATACTTGAAAGATCTGATATCAGTAAGGCCTACTGAAGAGTAAACTTCTCACCCGAGCCATACTTTGTAGACATTGCCTCCCATGATGAGAAAGGGTTGACCAATAAAGGAAAGTTCTAATTACAAGGAGTGAGTGTATCTGGATCCACACATTCCTTTATAGCCTTTGTTTGTAAGGGAACAACAATATCTATAGAAGGACATTCATAGGCCACATGAGAAAAATTATGCAATGCCCTATAATGTGTGAACAGTTCTGGATCACCCTGAATGGTGATTATCTATCCTCCATGGCACATCTTGATACACTGATGGAAGGTGGAGGGAATATCTTGCATGGCATGAATCCATGGGCATCCCAAGAGCATGTTATAGGGAAGATCTAGGTCAAGGACATGGAAATTTGTATTGTGACATGTTGGCCCCACTTCCATAGGAACTACTATAGTACCTGCTGACTCATGTTCCTCATTATCATATGTTGTGATTGTAATAGTTTTAGCCCCTAGATCTATTTCTGAATGGCCCAACTACTTAACCAACTTCAAAGTGCAAATATTTAAACTAGATCCACCATCCACAAGTACTCTCTTGATCTTACGACGAGTAACAACTACTTCTAGGTATAGGGGTAAGTTGTGCTCGGGTCATTACGTAGGATTGTAGTGTGATCAAAAGTGATATGATCATTGGAATCAAGGTGTGCAATCATTTCTGAAGGTGCGCGGGATCTACATCTATGGAGACTCTTGAACTCTACAGTGTTTTATATAATATGTTTTTATGAGTAGTAGATATTTTGAGGAGATCTAAAATTGATATCCTAGCTGGTGTCTTCTCCAAATGTTCTATTAAATTGTAATGACCTTCTTGAGGAATAGGTAGGGGATATGGTATGATCAAATGAGCACATTGTGTACCTACCACACAACTCTTTTCTAAAATCCTAATAGTATTAACTTGTTCATCAGATGAATGGATACAACCTATAAGGGAATCAAATGGATTGTCATTAGTTATATAAACATAGGTAGTAGTCCTGTTAGAGTAGATATTTACCTTAGCTCATTTTCACCTAGGTACTTTATTTACCTTTATTGTATTTATCCTCACCCACTTATGTGTGTGGATATTTCTTTTATCTTATTTAGATACTAGGAGATATTATCTAGTTGTTAGGTATAGTTATTTCCTTGATCTATGGTATTGACTAGTTCTTTCCTTGATATATGGTATTGACTAGATCCTTGATGTCTAGTTATCTCCTAAATCTATGGCCTTGGATAGTTCTTTGATGACTAGTTATTTCCTTGATTTATGGCTTGATCTATGACTTTGATTGGTTCTTATATTGTTATTCTTTTCCTATTCAAGCAAGGCCCATTCTCATTGTATTGCATTGAGTTCCATAATAATATATGATATTGCTGCTCATTTTTTTGCAAAGGTTTATGTAAAGTTATTCCGTGAATTACTTTCATCGTATTGATTGTGGTGTTTGATTAGCATTTGTGCTCCCGGCTTGGTATGATCTAGTTATCGTTCCTTTTAGTCCTATAGTCATTAGAATTTTTTCCATGATTTGGCTTCTTGTATTTATTATCTGCATGGTTAGGAAAGGGCTCTTTGAATATACCCATTTTCTCATTCGGACCCTATCCTGAGTTAGGGGGTGAATCTATGGAAATCTTTCCCTCTTTGATGAGGTCTTATATATAATGTCACAATCTCAATCACCTATCATTTTTGTGTCCTTTGACATGATGGAAATCACAATACTCATGCTTTATTTGAACCAACCCCATTTTGGAGCATCTTCTGGATATGGTATTGTCATGGTTGGGTACTACACCATGTTTACTACATCTAACTATTTAATTATGGTAGATAGAAATTTTGCTAGTGGTGTAAATGTATGTTTTGTAGGTGCCTTTGGGAAAGGTCCTTGTGAAATCTTTAGAAGCGGACCAATTTGGACTCTTTTGGAGTCTATAATGCTATCACCAATGGCATGTTTTTTTTTTTTAAATAATTTTGGTTTATCTAAGGGTTTTGTTTCATGTTTGTCTTTTATGACCGGTTTAAGTGTACCCTTTGCAATGAGATCCTTTTCAATTTGACTACCTTTCTCTATAACTTCTTTGAAGTTAGAGCTGCAGTGCATTTGTAAATGAAAGGCTATTTCTGGGTTTAAGTTAGGGATGAATATTCTTACTAGTTGTTTTTCTGCTAGGGAATAAGGGACATGGCTTGCTAATCCATGCCATCATTGTAAGAAGCTCATAAAGGTCTCATTAGGTTTCTGTTTTACGTTGCAAAGGTTGTTCATGGTGATATCATTCTCCATATTGAAGGAGTAATGTCACACAAAAAAATTTAGCTAGTGTGGGCCATGTTGTAATGGATCCCTTGGGTATACTAAAAACCATTCTAACACCAGTGCTCCTAGGCTACAAGGAAATAATCATATTAGGAAATTATCATTGTATGCAACCTCTTGACAAGCCATGTAGAATTATTTGATGTGATCACGAGGATCACCTTTTATTTTATACTTTTCAAACTTAGGGATGGAAAAATGTTTTGGAAATGACTGTCGCAACATATCCTTATCAAAGGGGTAAGGACATATCTCTTCATATAGGTATTTCTTACTGTGTCCTATGTTGCTTTCTTGTAGTGTAGTAAGTGTATTTTTCATCGATTGTAACTCCTGTTGAATGATTTTTTCCTTTGTAGGTGATATCGGTCTATTTACCTTAGCAAATTTGAAAGTTACATCATCATATGGATCAAAGTGAAACTCACTAGATTTCGTCTTGAGTTTATCTTTATGCACATTCCTACTCGAAGAGCCTAAGTTTGCTAACTTTTGACTGAGTTTTAATATATGTCTTTGGAGGATCTCTTCTTCAACTAAGGGATCGTCTTCTTCATCAAACCTAGGAGGCAGTGAGCCTTTACACTCATGTTCAAATTTTACTTTGTGTGAAGCCTTAGAATAAGGTCTTCACGAATCACCTGTTGGTTTTGATGGGTCTTCTTCAACATTTTTTTATGTTGTCCGAAGTGGAAGCATACCCTATGTCAAAGGGGTTATCCATGTCCAAGAGAGATGTTCGCTCTTCCATTTTATGGTTAATGGTCTTAGTCTCCACTTCACGTTCTTGTGGAAGCTTGGCTCCTAACTCAAGAACTCTTGTGAGTACTTGATCTTTGTTATAATAAAGGATCTCATCGAAGTGAACTAGGTATAACTTATGTTGTTCCTCAAAAGAATCAAATTATTCTCCGCTATGATTGACCAAAGGTTCTGTGTATTTGACTTGTGAAAAGAGAGGTGCTAAGTTATTACCACTGAATGGGAATGATGGAAAAATATTTTCTTCTAAGTCACGCTTATTTGGTTTAGATGCCATTTTCGTGATTCTTGGCATTACTAGTCGAAGTTGTACTAGGTTTTGTCTAAATGTATTCAAAGTTTTATGAAACCTAGGTGTACGTTGTGTAAGTTGTATGAATTCTAAATATCCTAGTGTGTCCTAAATGCAATGTTATGCAATTGTTTATTATTCTAGGAACAATCACACGAACACCCTAGCAAACCAAATAATCACTCAAACTATTTTTTAGAAAGACTATACCCTAAGCTATGATCTCAACAATGGGTGCAAGATAGATAGTGACAATACCCTATCAACATATAGGTTGAGTTAGAATTCCAACAAGACCTAAGTACCAAAGTGATATTGACACAATCTCTCCACAAGATATACTATGACAAGTTCAAATGCCAACAAAACCTAAGTTTTTGATAATGGAAGTTGCGAATGTGGATATCATAACAACACTATTTTGATATGTTAACCAAGAAAGCAAGGTGTTAGTATCAAGATGATGTCATCACGATATAAAAAAAGTAGTATCAACACTCTCAAAAGACTTAGATGATGTTGGAATCAAAACTAAGTACAAGTATAGCCAGAATTTATTATCTATGCGAGCAGACATAATGATACAATAAAGAAACTTATACCAAGTTCTCAAAAAATGAAAACAAGATGTAAGTACCATAATTGTATAGCTAAAATGTGAGAAAAAATAACAACTCAAGGGGAAATAATGATGAAACGAAATCCTAGCTATGAAGATGATCTTGAAATCAAGATCAAAGGACTATCAAAGACGTGAAAACATACTTACACACTTTAGACGTTTAACAACCCATCCACAAACATGGATGGGTGTAAACGAACAAAAAATGTGGTGAATATTGTCTATGATAACACTCTAAAGTATGCCTTCTTCTCCCAAATGGGCAAGAAGAATGCAAGGGTATAGACCAAATGAGGTGGAAATAAACTAAGCATCACTTGGGTAGAGTTTCGTCTCATCCTAAGGTGAGAAAGAAACTAAGATGAGTGATACATCATAAATATCATGATGAATTACACTTAGATCTAACTTAAGTGGACTCTTTTCCTTGTTCAAAAAACAAGGTTTAGACTCCAAGTAAGTCGTCACTTTGTGATGGTTTGACAAGACATGATAATGGACTAGTAAAGTGGGCTCCAAGACAAAATGGATTTCCTAAGTAGATCACTCAACTAGGTGTCAATAGTTTGTCTAAATGCGAGCTCAATTTACCAAGGTTTCCTAAGGAGTATCTTGGATTTACTTTACCCCCTTAAAATACAATGAGCAATAAATGCATTCACACGTATTCTCACTGGGGTCACGATACAGACAACTTTGAATCTAACTCTTAATGTAAAAGCTAATCAAGTGGGTAAGTGGAGTAAATTTTATTTCATCCACAAGGTTACTCAGTGGTGGATTACTTTAGGGTTCCTAGAACCACCCCCATTTTTATAGCTTAAGGTATTACACCAAAGGGGTTATATTCTAGTTGAGTGGATATGGACGTACCCTTTCCTGAAACCTGCAATACATTGTGATGTGTGTGGTGTTTTTTATCTTGCTTAGATTAATGTGGTTTTAAGTAGCACACCATTTGACAACATATATGAAAACATGTATTAGTGGGTTTGTGTTTCAAACCTCCTTTCTTTGACAAACGAGTTTTGGTTCTACATGCAAAGAGTTAGTAATTTTCCAAAAGATAAAAAAATAGAGTTCACATGTTGCTTTTGATTCCCAAGATCACCAAAAGAGGTGCAAGGGAAGAGCATACACAACGTGACAAACTCAACTATAAAATAATGGAAAATACTTGAATTTTTTTACAAAAAAAGGAATTCGTTTTAACCAACTTTGAACTTTAATCCATTATGAAGTGTAAAGCAAGTGTTTTGAAATCAATAAGAAGGTTTTGGAAGTGTTTTTGGTTCCCAAGATCACCTAGAAGGTGCGAGGGAAGAGCATACACACTTTAAAAACCTCTATCAACTAAAAAAATGAAACACTTAACTAAGCTAGTCAAAACAAAATCAAAAGAACCCTGCAATCACCTATTAGAACCTACAAACAACCAACAAAACTAGAAATTTTGATCTTACAACTCGGGAAAAAATTTCAATTTTTAACACAGACACCTATGCGCCCAGACCGATGCTGTGCATCCTTACCAATGGATACACACCCCGACCGATGATTACATGTGGTAGTAGAATATGGCAGTGAGGTCCAACACCTGTGTGGGTAGAATAATGGATATGCTAGGGTTTTGACAGCTATGCTTTCTTTCTAATGAATACACCGCAAGCTAAAAAAGAATTAACACTATATGCAAAAATACACCTACGCATCCAGAGACATGGATACATGTGCCGTCAATGAATATGCCAATAGTGCACATAGGTAGGCACCCTTTGTAAATGGACTGATAGTGTAAAATATAACCAGATGGGTATGTGTCCATCTCGACGGATGTGTGTCCATTTTGATAGAGATGCTCTGATCCAATACACCTATGCGTACCCCTGTAAAAACTTGAAAACTCATAGAAATGAAAAATTTTAAGAAGAAAATAGGTTAGTTTTTTATCATGGAAACCTATTTCTAGCTAGAATCATTAAATGCTTAGGAAAAAGGGATATTTAGCTTGTTTAAAACATGAAATCTATTAAAAGACAAGCCTTTTAACCCTAGAAATATTTAAAATGATTAAAAATGGACATGTAAAGCCTAGAAAATATTTTAAAATGACTATGGAGTAAGTCCCACTAGGCATGCCAAATGTGTGTAATGAAAAGTTTACAAAAGCTTATAAAATGGGGTAAGAACACAAAAAATTCCCAAAAGCTTTAAACAAACAACTCAATGACCATCAAATTAGAGATAAGCAAGAGCTACCTATTTGCATGCATATATAAATCTTGAAACAAACAATCAACCTCTAAACATGACTATATTAGTTCTCTACTCCATGAAAGATATCAATAAATGAACCTATTAAAGCTCTAACAATCAGTTTTGTGATTGTTGATGTTTCAAAAGCTTAATAATGGAAGCTCACCATTAATGTCTTCTCCCATTTACCTAAAGCTTTGAAATGGATTAGCAAATAACAAGAAAATAGCTCAAATAAACTATGAAATAACTCTAAGAGACCTAAAATGGCTTAAATTAGAAATAAGAGAGAGAGAGAGAGAGAGAGTTCTTAGGAAAAGGTGGGAGGGGTATCCCTCTATTTATAGTTTTTGGATTTGAGAAAAGGATGTTTTGGATGCATGTGGGACTAAAAGGGTTAAAAAGTTATTTTTTAGAAAAACATACTTGGAGGTGTGAACAAGATTTTAGGAAGCTAAGTGGCTATTTAGAAAGGTGATATATTTGTTTAGAAATTAAAATCCTTCTTAGAAATTTAATAAGAGGGTTAATTAACCTAAACAAGGTTAATTAAAGGGAAAAAATCTTATAGAAGTTGGTTAGAGAGGGATTAGCAAGGTTTAGGGGGTGTAGGAGAGGTTAGAAAGGGTAATTTACTAGTGCAGTGTAGTAAATTAACACGAGACTAGGATAGTTAGTATGATCTTAGAAATAAGATCATGTAGACAAAATTATAGGTGTCTACAGTATCCATCCCGTAAATAGAGCCAATGTTGGCACCTAAAATGTTTCACATTTTTTTCCCTTAAAGTTAGAATTTTGCATTTTATTGTGATCATTCATACATTTCAAGAACCGTCCATCTCAAAACCTATCAAAATTTCTTACACAAGCTAACTCGGGTTCACACAAGTGAAAAATTGAATCATTTGATCAAAATTATGCATTTCACTCTCAAGATGGGTTGTTCACATTCTCCTTATTTTCCTTCAATTGGCTGCACCATCAAATTCAATCGAGTAGGTGTAAGAATCACATGATAGCCTCCTTTATTTTTTACCTTAGGAACAATCACATATTTTCTTAGGGAAAGGTGTAGACACAAAATCATGCACTTTGGGTAATTATATAGTCTTGATTACATAATACTATTTATATGATTCCTAAGTAAGAAAAGTACTAATTGACCCATGTCTTTGGCCACCTTTCGTTGCTTTTTATTGCTTATTTCAGTCTTACACTCCTAATTTTTGAGTATGACTTTGTATACTTCATATTTTATAACCCTAGAAATCAACGTCCAGCCCAAGATGGCAACGCTAGGTTCCCCCGTACAATCTGGGCACCCCTGAACCATTTTTAATTTACTCACACTTTTCAAGTTCTTTTTATCCTTTTGATCATCTTATCTTTTTGGTAGTCGACATTTCGGGGTTTATTATAAAATTCAAGCAAAGGAATCATATAAATATAATTTTATGTGATCATAATAAGGGAAAAATCACTAAGTATCTACTATAACCACCTAATGTTGCATCCATCAAGTCATCTAAGAGATCCATTGTATCCTTCTAGATCCATCACAAGGGAAACAAGGGTTGGTTCATCTACATACACTTCATAGGAGGGAAGTTCATTCTATTCCATGCACACATTTACTACATGTCTTTACATCTAACTACTTGATCACTATCCAAGTGCGACCGCACAATTCCGCATGCACACACACACACACAAAACTACATTAGTTCATAGATGTTTTATAGAACTCAATCATAAGTTCACCATTATGACAAATTGAGGATAGTCTTACCCCTCATTTTTCATCTTTTATTTTTAGTATTAGATGTGTATTTGAGGTTTTGTAGGTCATTATTTCATTACGCTTTACAAAAACTTGGTGATTATTATAGACGACCTCTTAGCGACAATATGCAAAGAAGTGCTAAGCCCTAGTGACACTATAAAACCAAATCCATAGAAATCAACGCCCACCGAAGACGACAACGCTAGGTTCCCCCGCATAACTGGGCACCCCGAACGATTTGTAATTTACTCACACTTTTTGGGTCCTTTCTATCCTTTTGATCATCTTATCTTTTTGGTAGTCGACATTTCAGTGTTTATTATAAAATTTGAGCAAAGGAATCATATAAATATAATTTTATGTGATCATAATAAGGGAAAATCACTAAGTATCTACTTTAACCACCTAATGTTGCATCCATCAAGTCATCTAAGAGATCCATCAGTATCCTTCTAGATACATCATGAGGGAAACAAGGGTTGGTTCATCTACATACACTTCATAGGAGGGAAGTTCATTCTATTCCATGCAAATATTTACTACATGTCTTTACATCTAACTACTTGATCATTATCCAAGTGCGACTAGCACAATTCCGCATGCACACACACACACACAAAACTACATTAGTTCATAGATGTTTTACAAAACTCAATCGTAAGTTCACCATTATGACAATTGAGGATAGTATTACCCCTCATTTTTCATCTTTTATTTTTAGTATTAGATGTGTATTTGAGGTTTTGTAGGTCAAGATTTCATTACGCTTTACAAAAACTTTGGTGATTATTGTGTAACCTCTTAATGACAATATGCAAATAAGTGATAAGCCCTAGTGACACTATAAAACCCAAATCCATACCTTTTCTCGCAGACCCAAACTCCTATAAACAAGCCTAGGGCACCCACGGATGCCCATGTCCCTCTCAGTACCCTATTCTAGCCATTTCCACCTTTGATATATTTGTTTTTGGCTCCTTATGAAGGTCTATACTTTTGTATCATCACATTGTCCAATCCAAATTCACTGCAAGATAAGTGAAATCAAGATAAGTACCTTACCCCTTTGATTTCCTTTCATAGTTAATATTAAATAAATTGTTTGGTATTTATATTTCAATTTATATCATTTACAACAAATCTTGGCATTCAAATTTAAATAAAATATTCATATTTTATTAAATCAAGGGAAAGGAACTTAGGGTTTATACTTGGTAGCACTTATTCTACTATGTAGATAAAAGGCTCCATTTTCATTTCCTTTTGGATCAAAGAGAAAAATTGGATAAGTGTTTTCTTAGGCCAAATTAACTAACTATGCAAGAGGACATGTGTCACAATTCCTAGCCCCGAGAATTCTAAAAAATCAACTAAGACAAAGAAAGCCCGAGATCACGGGATGTCATGATTTTTCCACGTGGATCAATGATGGAAATATGTTTTCTTAAATGTTTTATATCTCAAGAGGAAATAACTAAGGAGAGGAATCTTGGGATCTTAAGAACCTAAGATTCTAATCTAGGCTTAAGGCTTTGAGGAACCCTAAGATCTTGAAGAAACTCATAGCACTTAAACGACATCATCGGGTCCATTTGGACCAATCACGATCCACTAAGATTCCTAGGGGTTAAAAAAATGGATAGGGATTAATGACTTAAGTATTTCAAAATACCATGAATCCAATGGTAAGTCATTGGTTTTCAGGATGTCAAGATCAAACCCACATAGTTTAGTGACCCTCTAGACTAAGTACATGTGATTGGTCCACGAGCCTCCATTTCTTTCGAGAGGTTGGAAATGGGTGGGTAAAGGATTTATGAATACTGATCTCTTAGAATTCATAGATTCACATGTGTGTAAAGGTAGATGTTATCCAAAATGTGCCCCTGCTCATTTTTGTGGCTAACTCCTTGTGTTCTTTCCTCTCTTGTGCCTCAGTCTCCATTTTTTGGTTTTCAAGCACTCAAATATTTCTGGAAATGGCACCATTGGATAGAGCTCTCTCTCAGCTTTCCAGAAAGGTAAAGTTTTCCTCCTAACTCCTCATATTTTTCAAGTTATGGCTCGGCGGAGTTTTTGTGGGAAATTTTCCCCTTGGAAGCCCACAGCCAATAGGAAGTTGCCACGTGTCCCAGGAGGTGGCGGAGAAAAGAAAAAAACTTAGAAAATTTTTCAAGTTTTGGACAAAATTTGAAAAAGGAAATTTTTTGCCCGCGGGCCCGCCGAGCCAATCAGGACGTGACACGTGTCAGCAGGGGAGGCGAAGTGAAAAATTTTGCTAAGTGTTTTGTGCAGGAAAATTTTTGAATTTTGGCCCGCAGCCAATAGGAACTCACCACGTGTCTAGAGGAGGGTCGCGGACGTCGGAGGAAAGGTTAGAAAATTTCCAAGTTTTTGCCAAAAATTCAAAATTAAATTTTTACCCGCATGGTCCGCGGCGAATTGGGTTGCGCCACGTGTCTTCATCAGTCAGAGCGGCGGGGAGAAATGGAAAATTGGCTAAGTGTATTGTAGAGTTTTTCAAAATGAAAATTTTCAATGGAGGGCCCATGCCTAATGATAGTGAGCCACGTGTCAAGAGGGGCAGGGAAGTTCGAAGCTCGAAGAGGTTTTAAAAATTTTGACTAATTTCTGCCAAAAAATTCAAAAGGGAAAGATGAGCCCACGGCCCCGCTCAGTAATTAGATGCTGACACATGTCTCGTGATGGTAGAGCGTGGGGGAAAATGAAATTTTTCCCAAAAGTAAAAATGTCAAATTTTCAAAGGGAAATTGCGCCTCAGGCCCGAGCCAATAAAGTAGTGCCACGTGTCCAAGTGGCAAAAATTTCTAAGGAAGGGCCCGTAAGAAAAATTTCAAGGATGAGCCTGTGGCCAATCACATCATGCCATGTGGCATCCAAGTGGTGGAGTGTAGGGATTTTTGAAAAAATTTCCAAATGCAAAAAAGAGGTAAAATTTGAAATTTTTTCCCGCCGATCCGTTTTGGGCCTATTTTTGCCCTAAATCTTCAAACGGCCATAACTTTCGATCCAGAGCTCATATTTTCACATTCTTTATATCAATGGAAAGCTGGTGAAATTATCTACAAGATTCCATGGTCAATTTTGAATTTTGGTTCAGTTTGGAGAGAGAAAATTAAAAACACTTCTATCACGTGGTAATGGCCAGAACTGACGTTTCAACAACCAATTTTAATGCAAAATGGGTCGCATTCTTCTCCAGCATGGTCAAAAATGTCAGGGCATGGGTTTGTAAGGACCTCCATGCTATTTTTAATGCATTTTGGTCAATGGGAATGGCTCCCACATTTTTTCATGTTTTCTCTCTCTTGGCTCGACCCATGCACTGTAAAAGCCAGATTTGGCTCATTTTTCAAAGGTTGAACACTTTTTTTGCACAACAAGCTTCTATTTTCACCTTCAACAAGTGATTTTGGCAAGTATCAGACCTTCCAGGGATTGTAACAGGTTTTTCTACCTCTTTGGTGTTGGAATACAAGGATTTTGATGTTGAAAATCACAATGCAGGCTCTGTGAATGCTTTCAGTCCTTTGTATGTGTTGTTTACTTCATTTCAAACCCTTGATTACAGCTTATCAACCTATGCATGATGTTTTATGTTACAATTTCTGATTTGTGTCAATTTACATGAGCAAGAAGTGCTCACCACTCCTTTGGTGTATCACCTTTATCAGTTTAGTTTCAATTTTTGCATTTCTTATCCCTGTCTCCTTGCAAATTAGGATAAAATTAGATCTCGAACCTCTCGTAGTTGTGCAAATAATAGATCTAATCAGAGGAGTTTGAGGAACCAGCCTCTAATCTGGAGATTCCTCTCTCATTTTACAAGTCCCACACTTGGAGAGAGGTTTCAATGTTGTGCAATCACACTGGATGCCTGAAACATCAACTTAGAAACCTGATTTACATCCAGGGGTGCTGCTGATTTGCAACAATAGTTTTGGCATGCCTGGTGGGACCTTAGAGGTCTCATTTTTATTGCAGCAAAGTTGATGTGCATCTGCTGCAATTTTCTTGCTTCAAAAGAGCTATAAATTACACATCTGCGACTCCAAGGGGAAGAATCAATTGGTTTCAGCAGTGCAGGCCTGAAAACTCATGAGAAGAATCACCACAAGGTCAAGAGTTGGAGAAGAAGAGGTGTTGTTTGAATACCTGTAGTTATCTCCAAGAAGAAGGCAAAGAGGAAGAAGGATTCAAAGGTCTCCATCTCCACCAAATAGAACTCTCTCAACTCCTCCACCTGGTAGGCCTTTCATTCAGTCAACAAGGGTTTTAAGACCAATTAGAATGGCACAAAACAACCCCTATGTCAATTTCACAGGCAACAGCCCACTTGCCCTCAATGCACAACATCCAATTCCAATTGCAGCCTTGAAGAACATTCCATACTTCACTGGAGAGAATCAGACTACTCCAGGTGATCATGTTAAAGACATTGCCAACCTTTGTGCAATTCATGAAATCAATGAGATGCAAGTGGCTATCAAATTGCTGGCATCTTCATTCAAGGGGAAAGCATTGCAATGGTTTAGAAGTCTTGCCTCAGGTTCTATTTAGAATTGGAACCAGCTATGTATAGCACTTCATGAGAAATTTGGAGAGAAGGGAGACAACTTGTCTCTTTTGGAGCAGCTGACAACCATCAAGAGAGCTCCCAATGAGCAGCTGACTGATTTCAACTTCAGATTTCAAAAGACTTGGGAGAGAATTCCAAAGGCAATGTCAAAGCCAACAAAGAAAGGTTCTTTTCTCTACTACCTCAAAGCTCTAAATTCTGATATTTCTATGTTGATTCAGTCCATGGGAGGCATAACTATCCCTATGGCTTATAGCATTTCCATTAGGGCTGAAAATTGTTTGATCCAAGCTGGAAAACTAGCCCCTAGACCTCCCATGCCATTGTTTCCAAGTTTAGAGAGCCCAAACACTAATCAAGCACCTAATTTGGCTCCTTCTCCCACTCCTAGAAATCAGAGTTCAAATGAAGCTTCTACTTCATCTCCAAGTGCCCCAAATGAGCTTCAAGAAGTCATGAAGCAATTGCAAAACCTAGGCAATGAGCTGGTTACTCTCAAGAGGCAACAAGCCCAAGGTTTTAGACCTTCTTATCAGCCCCAAGCTCAGCCTAACAGTAGCCATACCAACCACAAAGACCTCCTAATCTAGCTGCAAATATAAATCAAACAAGGCCTCCTGCCAATAGACCATTTCAGCCCTATAATCCTAATGCCATATCTACCTCTAAGGCATTGGTGCCAACACAAAACAACATTGCTCAGGAGTATGATTGGTGTTTTCCATGTAATGAACCTCACAACCAATCCATGTGCTTCAATGGTGCTTTGAATCAAGCATTAATGGTGACAACTACTGGTGTGGAGGGTGAGGGTAGTTAAGGAAACAACCAACAACAAGAAACATTCCAACAACAATCAGCCCCAAATGACACCACATTTGGTAAACTGGCAAGAAGAAGATTTTGTGGCATGAATCAAGCAGTTTCTCAAGGTGTCAGCAGCCAACACAAGGTCAAAAAGAAGGAATTTGGGTGAAGAACAATCATTAGCTCCAACCAATCTCCAACCTTCTATGGCTCCACAAATGGTTGGCAAACAAAATCCAATTTTAAATGCACAAGGGCAGCCAAGAACAGCTCCTAGACCAACTCAAATACCAGCTTGTCGCTGCCCACATGCAAGGAGTGAATGTGCCAACCAAGGGACAAAAAGAGATCCTTCATCACCATTCAGTATCATTGATTAGATGAAGAAGACAAATGTAAATATATCAATGTGGGAATCCCTATCTATCCCAGGCCAAAGAGATTTGCTACAAGCTGCCATGAAGGACTGGCCAACAATCAAAGAAGTTCAGATGCAAGAGAAAGTGCTCACAAATGCTACCCAGCCTGAGGGGAATCATGGAGGACAACAAGGTAAAATGTTGAAGCCCCCTCCTTTCTATGTTTCATTAATCATTGGAAATCAGTTAGTGCACAATTGCATGATAGATTCCGGGGCAAGTAGCTCAGTGATGCCTAAACAAATAGCTGATCAGCTAGGGCTCCAGTATGAAACCATATCCAAAGGGGTAGTGCAGCTAGATGGGACAATAGTAACAATAGTTGGAGTGATTAGAAACTTGAGTCTTACCTTGCATGCATGTCCAAATGTTGTTGTTTTACAAGATGTATCAGTTATAGACCTTCCACCACTCTTTTCCCTATGCTTGTCAAGGGACTTCACAACCAAGATTGGAGGATATTTGTCTGCTAATTGGTCACACATGCTATTCAGAATGAGGTATGGAACCAAAGCTACAATCAGGTCTGAACCTATTGCAAACTTCCACATTGAGCCCTACACTCCAAGTCAGATCAATGCCAATTGTTCAGCATTTGATCAAGAAGATCACCCAAGCACTGATGAAGTTGACACCAAGGTTGGAAGCATCCCGGATCTAACTCTTGATGAATGGGAAAACAAGGTACATGCTTTTGATCCTTATCAAGAAGTAGAAGAATCTGAGCTAGGGGTCTATTGCATACATGAAGAAGATCAGCCCATTCCTAGCATCACCAAGCCAAACCATAAGGATGAAAATGAGGTATGGCAGCTGTTTTTTGATGGATCAAGGAGTAGACAAGGTGCAGGAGGTGGAGCCATGCTTATTTCACCTCAAGGAGTAAAGTACTATTCAGCTTTTAGATTTCAGTTTGCATGCTCCAATAACACTGCTGAATATGAAGCCTTGGTGCAAGGGATGCATTGGGAAATAAAGAGAGGAATAAAGAACTTGCAAGTCTTTGGTGACAATGAATTGATTGTAAATCAGGTCAAGGGACAACATGCTACCAAGAATGATCTACTCAAGTGCTACAAGAATAGGGTATGGGACCTCATGGAATATTTTGAGGGTTTTGGCATCAAATCCATTCCTAGGAAAGAGAACCAAGCTACTGACAGGCTTGCAGCAGTAGGGGCAGCCTTTGACATTATGGAAAGCATTCAACAAGACAAGGTACAACCAAACATCCACGTGATTGTGAGGCCTTCAGTGCCGGATAACAATGTCAGTTGGCAAGTGTTTGAAAATGACCAGCAAATCATCCATTTCTTGCAAGAAGAAGCTGAGTTCTCAGCTAAGAATCAAGAAAAATTGAACAGCAGTATGGTGACCAAGTGGTACAACTGAGAACTAACAAGCTACCCAAGGGACTTATCACTTTGGAGTCCATTTTTAATCCCAATGATCAGTTTAGGAAGGAGAAAGCAAACATTCAGGTCAAGAGAGAGGATTCAGTATCCATCTTGGTGGAAGAGAACAAACCATTACAAATTGGAAAGATGACAACTGAACAAGAAAGGTATGAGTTCATGCAGCTGTGTCAAGAGTTCCCTGATGTGTTTTCTTGAGCTATGAAGACTTGAAAGGTTTCAATCCCAACTTAGCTCAAAGATACCATTGAATTGGATCCAAATACTAAGCCTCACAGAAGAAACAAAGACCACCAATCCACACATGGAGCCTCTCATGAGGAAAGAATTGAACAAGCTGATTGAGTCAAGGATCATATTCCCAATCAAGCATTCTAGTTGGGTTGCCAACTTGGTTCCAGTTAGAAAGAAGAGTGGAGAGATTAGATTGTGTGTTGACTTCAGAGACTTGAATAGAGCATCTCTCAAGGACCATTACCCACTCCCTTCCATGGAGAAAATCTTGCAAGTTATGGCTGGCTCCGAGAGGTTTTCACTACTTGATGGCTACTCAGGCTACAATCAGATTATGGTGAAGGAAGAAGACCAGTTCAAGACAACCTTCACAACCAAATGGGGAACTTATGCATACAGAAAATGCCATTTGGGCTGTCCAACGCTGGTGCTACCTTCCAAAGAGCAATGGACATGGCGTTCAAAGGTTTGATTAACAACATGGTGCTGATATACCTTGATGATATCACTATTTTTTCCAAAAATGCAGCAAACCACCTCTCTCATTTGAGACAAGTCTTCACAAGGTGCAGGAGATTTGGAGTGTCTTTGAATCCTAAGAAGTGTATCTTTCTTGCACATGAAGGAAAGCTCCTTGGCCATATTGTCTCCAAAGAAGGATTAGCAATTGATCCAGAGAGGGTTGAAGCCATAAGAGCACTACCATTTCCAAGCCACAAGAAAGCCCTTCAGAGTTTCTTGGGGAGGATAAACTTTGTTCGAGGTTTGTCCCAGATTTTGCAGCCCTTGTCAAACCTATCACCAAAATGTTAAAGAAAAGCATGGCTTTCAAGTGGACAAAAAAGGCAAGGAGAGTTTTGAAGCAATCAAAGAAGCCATCTCTCAAGCACCAACCCTCATCAACCCGGACTTCTCCAAGGATTTCATCCTCTATGCATTTGGAGGTAATGATACTATTTCTGCCATTTTGGTACAGCAGAACAAGGACAATGATGAGCAGCCAATTGCTTTCTTTAGCCAAAGCCTAGATGACTATGAGGTGAGGTATTCTTTATTAAGAAGCATGTACTTGCATAGAATCGAAGCTTGAAGAAATTCAAGCATTTAGTCTCAAACAACAAGGTCCAGCTTGCTGGTCTCTCATGTCAAGTTAAAGACTTCCTCCTCAACAAGGATTTGAATGAGAAAAGGGCAGGTTGGATCACTCATGTCATGGAGTATGACATTGAGATCAAGGTCACCAAGCTAGTAAGAGGAAAAGGATTGTGTGAGCAGCTGATTTTGGGAAGCAAAAAGAAGTATGCAATGAAGAAGAGGTTGTTTTGACAATTCAAGACAGCCATGAGCCAAGTGGCACTCAAGAAGAAAATAATGTTTTCCCCGCTCCTTGCTGGACCCAAGGTATAATACACTTCCTAAGCACATGCCTATGCCCTCCTGGAGATGAACAAGACCCAAAGAAGACACTTCAGATTACAGCTGTCCCATATGCCATTGTTGATGGAGTTTTGTTCAAGAAAGATGTGAATGGAGTGTCACTGAGATGCATTAGCACAAATCAGATTCATAGGGTGTTGGAAGAGTTCCATGGTGGACCAGCTGGTGGTCATTTTGCACCGAGAGTGACAGCTCTAAAAATTATGAAGGCTAGTTATTATTGGCCCAAGATTTTCAGTGATTGCTTTGCATGGATCAAGAGGTGTAAGAATTGTGCATTCTTCACAGGAAAAGAGAGACTTGCTGCCCTTCCATTGCATCCAATCTCAGTTGACCAGCCATTCATGCAATGGGGTTTGGACTTCATTGGAGTCATTAATCCCAATTCAAGCCAAGGGCACAAATGGATTTTGACAAACACGTACTACTACTTCACCAAGTGGATCAAGCAAAGAGCACTCAAAGAGGCAAATGAGTCTAAAGATCTTAGACTTCTATGAGGGCATAGTAACCAGATTTGGCATACCTGCTATAATAATCTCAGATAATGCATTGGCATTCATTGGATCCAAGGTGACTGAGTGGGCTGTCAAGAACGGGATCTACCTAAGTACTTCATCAAACTATTACCCTCAAGGTAATGGCTAGGCTGAGTCTACAAACAAGAACTTGTTGAGGATCATTAGGAGGAATCTTGATGAGAATCAGAGGTCTTGGCATACCAAACTGAAATCAGCCTTATGGGCTGATAGGATAACTCCCAAGAGATCCACAGGTAACTCTCCATTCAGGCTTGTTTATGGAAGAGAGGCAATCTTGCCCATGTCACTTGAGTTGCCAACATTGGAACTCATGAAACAGTTGGAGTTGTTGGAGTTTGAGCCCATGGAGGTGAGATATGCAGAGTTGATGGAGCTTCAAGAGATCAGAGATCAGGCATCCCAAGCAATGGAGAAGGATCAAGCTTTGATCAAGAAGACCTTTGACAGGAAGGCCAAGAGTAGATCTTTCCAGGTTGGAGATCTAGTGTTAAAATGGGATGCAGATAGAGCAAAACCGGGAAGGCATTCAAAATTTGATGCCATTTGGAGTGGCCCATACATGGTCACGAAGTGCAAGAACAACAATGCTTTCCAATTGGCTTCATTGGATGGTGAAGAACTGCAGATTCCAGTCAATGGAATCTATCTCAAGCATTGCTTCTAAAGGGAAATTCTCCACCTTGTAAATATTAGCTTAGGTTTCCATTCCTTCAAGTGCTTGTGCACATTGTTTTTCTGTAGGTTAGTTTTGCTTTCCCTAAGTGCTTTGGCACAACTTGCTATCCCTGGAGATGTTTTGCAGTCCTTGCTTCCATCAGGTGATATTCCATCTTCCTCCTTGCAACATTCTAAGTCAGTTGGGGTTCCAAACAGAAAATTTGATGACTCCATGCCCAATGGACTACTTCAGGAAACTGGTATTTTCATCTAGCAGTAGATGACCCTCCGAAGTCGCCAAAATTGTTATCCAAAATGTGCCCCTGCTCATTTTTGTGGCTAACTCCTTGTGTTCTTGCCTCTCTTGTGCCTCAGTCTCCATTTTTTGGTTTTTAGGCACTCAAATCTTTCTAGAAATGGCACCATTGGATAGAGCTCTCTCTCAGCTTTCCAGAAAGGTAAAGTTTTCCTCCTAACTCCTCATATTTTTCAAGTTATGGCTCGGCGGAGTTTTTGTGGGAAATTTTCCCCTTGGAAGCCCGCAACCAATAGGAAGCTACCACGTGTCCCAAGAGGTGGCGGAGAAAAGAGAAAAACTTAGAAAAATTTTCAAGTTTTGGTCAAAATTTGAAAAAGGAAATTTTTTTCCCGCGGGCCCACCGAGCCAATCAGGACGTGACACGTGTCAGAAGGGGGAGGCGGAGTGAAAATTTTGCTAAGTGTTTTGCACAGAAAATTTTTGAATTTTGGCCCCAGCCAATAGGAACTCACCACGTGTCTAGAGGAGGGTCGCGGACGTCGGAGGAAAGGTTAGAAAATTTCCAAGTTTTTGCCAAAAATTCAAAATTAAATTTTTGCCCGCATGGTCCGCGGCGAATTGGGTTGCGCCACGTGTCTTCATCAGTCAGAGCGGCGGGGGGAGAAATGGAAAATTGGCTAAGTGTTTTGTAGAGTTTTTCAAAATGAAAATTTTCAATGGAGGGCCCGTGCCCAATGATAGTGAGCCACGTGTCAGGAGGGGCAGGGAAGTTCGGAGCTCGGAGAAGTTTTTAAAATTTTGACTAAGTTCCGCCAAAAAATTCAAAAGGGAAAGATGAGCCCACGGCCCCTGTCAGGTAATCAGATGCTAACACATGTCCCATGAGGGCGGAGTGTGGGGGAAAATGAAAATTTTTCCCAAAAGTAAAAATGTCAAATTTTCAAAGGGAAATTGCGCCCCTCAGGCCCGAGCCAATAAAGTAGTGCCACGTGTCCAAGTGGCAAAAATTTCTAAGGAAGGGCCCATAAGAAAATTTCAAGGATGAGCCCATGGCCAATCACATCATGCCACATGGCATCCAAGTGGTGGAGCATGGGGATTTTTGAAAAAAATTCCAAATGCAAAAAAGAGGTAAAATTTGAAATTTTTTCCCGCCGATCCGTTTTGGGCCTGTTTTTGCCCTAAATCTTCAAACGGCCATAAATTTCGATCCAGAGCTTGGATTTTCACGTTCTTTATATCAATGGAAATCTGGTGAAATTCTCTACAAGATTCCATGGTCAATTTTGAATTTTGGTTCAGTTTGGAGAGAGAAAATTAAAAAACACTTCTGGCACGTGGTAATGGCCAGAACTGACGTTTCAACAACCAATTTTAATGCAAAATGGGTCACATTCTTCTCCAGCATGGTCAAAAATGTCAGGGCATGGGTTTGTAAGGACCTCCATGCTGTTTTTAATGCATTTTGGTCAATGGGGAATGGCTCCCACGTTTTTTCATGTTTTCTCTCTCCTGGGCTCAACCCATGCACTGTAAAAGCCAGATTTGGCTCATTTTTCAAAGGTTGAACACTTTTTTTGCATAAAGAAGCTTATATTTTAACCTTCAACAAGTGATTTGGCAAGTATCGACCTTCCAGGATTTGTAACAATTTTTTTCGCTTTTTGGTGTTGGAATACAAGGATTTTGATGTTGAAAATCACAATGCAGCTCTGTGAATGCTTTCACCTTTGTATGTGTTGTTGTTTTCTTCATTTCAAACCCTTGATTACGCTTATCAACCTATGCATGATGTTTTATGTTAAAATTTCTGATTTGTGTCAATTTGCATGAGCAAGAAGTGCTCACCACTCCTTTGGTGTATCACCTTTATCAGTGCTAGTAGTTTCAATTTTTGCATTTCTTATCCCCTGTCTCTCTCATTTTACAATTAGGATAAAATTAGGATCCGAACCTCAAACATAGTTGTGCAAATAATAGATCTAATCAGATGGATGCAGGACTCATGGGTGTCTGCTGATTTGTAGACATGTGGTAGAATATGGTGACATGTTATAGTATACATGGTGATGGGTTAAATGTTATGGGTTATTCTAGTAAAATTTTGGATTGGGGACATCAACCAAGGATTGGATTTTTTTCCTCATAATTTTTTATTGGGCTCCAAATTAGACAAATTGGTACCATTGGAAAGCTAATAAAAACGGTTCTGATTGGGTATAAATTTTGGGTAAGTTTTTAGATATTTATAGTATATATTAATAAAATTTTTGATATAATTTCCTATTCTTTTCTAACATCTCACAATTGATTCCTCCATTTTTATTGATCTTGCATATATTTGGGGCATATCTTGTGCTTTTAAAATGGTATTTATTTGTAAAGGAATGTAATTTGGGCCCTTGGATATTTTATTACCTTCTAATTGTTCTCTCGATCCATGGTGGGTCCATTGAAGTGATTTCTACATGTTTATTCCTCTTCTCTCATCAGTTTGCCACATTTTGCTGTCCCCCTTTAGAATTCTAGAATTTTCTATCATTGTATAAATTGATGAAGAGTTAAATTCATCAAATAATCTTCTATATTTTCCCGTTAGTAGGATGTTTGATCCCTTTGGTAGTCTTATCTATAGGTGTTCATTTTATCTTATTTTTTATATGTTTGGAAAATGAATGGTTGTAATCAATTCAAGGATATCATATTAAAGATCTAGGAGAGTAGTCATGTTTTTTTATTGTGTCATGAATAAGATATTATATTATAAAGGAATTAATCATTTGAGGTGTAAGTGTATTCACTAAAATTTTTACAGTTGCCATTTGGTGATTAAGTGTAAAGGTCTAATGTGTAGTCACTAAAGCATTTGGTCAGTAAGATCCTTGTGGAATTTTGGCTTTATTTACACTCAATAATCTTAGTTAATGTTATATTTAAAAGATTGAGTTATGGTGATATGATGGTTTATTATATCTTAGTATATGTGTAATGCCCACTCTAGTAACACAAAAAAACATGAATATTTTTTTACTCATCAATAACACTTACATTATCACTTGGGCCCATAAAAATAACACAATGCCTAGAACCAAAATACGACATGCATCACTTCGCATGTATCTCCAAAACAAGGAGATGATTATTCTAACCAAACATTAGAAAGAAAATGACAATACCTCCCAGCTATAAAATATATTTTCAAGGGTAAATGGTGTTAATAATTCCACTTATCCCTCTACTAAGGAAGGGATACTAACCTTTGGTTCCACCAAAGTAGTCATGTAACCATGCATGAAAACATACTTATACCTCCACACTTATCCCTCCATTAAGACTAGTCTCACCAACCTTTTTTTCCTCCCAAAATAAATAAGAAACCCCATACACCATGATAACACTTATCCCTCCACCTTTGGCAATGTAAGTCCCCAACATACACACATACATAGCATACTCATGCATACAAAAACCCATAAATCAAATGTATATGCATTCTAATGAGAAACCAATTAAGTCCACCAAATTTAGAATAAATGGAGAGTGAAAATTACATTTCATCATATATGTATCACAATGTCTATTTGGGAAACCATGGGGATAAATAATAACACATATTTAATTATCCACCATATTAAATTGTCAAAGATTATAGTTTATGTTTGAACAACAAATTGATTAAAATCTAAATTTCAAAGTAACTATCGTAGTGTATGATATACATGTAATAAAATACAATAAATGGATATGAAATAAGCATACAACAATATGAAACCCTAAGTAAGAGAGAGAATTCATTGATTTATGAGTGATTTGGAAGCATTCTGGACTAAGGAACTATTGGAAAATAATGGGAAGAGTGTTTTCAGGTCTCACTGGAGGTTCTGAAACTACGAACTATGCCATACAGGAGTTCCTATGGGATGAAAGGAGCACTCAGTGCTAGTTACTTTGGAATTAGGTGCTAGTGTCCACCAACACGCTTGGTTCTAATATTTTTATGTAGGAATATATTTGATGTTTTTCTATGTTTTTCACTCGATCTTTCTTTAATTCCGTCGATTTTACCTATAACCTACAAAAGAAATGTCTAGTTGCATATACCCACAAACCACAACAAATCCTAAAAATAAAGATGTAGTATGTGGAGTTATACTAACCTCGGCGTCAACCAAATATTAAACTTACTATCAAGCATTTTTGTTAGGCTGGAGAAATTTTCTAAGTGTTGGAAAGGTGCGCATGTTAATAGCATAGGCACGTGTAAGTGTTAGTAAAGAGGGGTACACCCAAATAGATGCTTTTGGGACTTAGTCATTTTGGTATAAGAACGGGATAAAAATATGAGAAGTAGATTGGAGTGCGGAGCACGTAATGGATCAAATAAAAAGACTTCATAGCTAAGGAATGGCTATTTTTTGGGTAAAGTGGAAGATCAACAGTCATGTATAATTTTTGATAATAATAGGATTAAGATAGAGTTTCATTATAAATTGATCTATTATTAGCCTTATTACAAGACCATGCAGCTACTGGCACATGGTTATTCTGGGCATGCAGTGTATTATGGGATGCATGGGAGGTGAAGAGAAAGTCCCCACACCCTATATATGTAGTTGATTTACATAGTTTTTATGACCATGGTTTAGACACCGTATATATGGTAGAGTTATGTTGACATGATGTAAAAGTGCACACGACTTTATTATAAAATTTGAGCAAAGGAATCATATAAATATAATTTTATGTGATCATAATAAGGGAAAAATCACTAAGTATCTACTTTAACCACCTAATGTTGCATCCATCAAGTCATCTAAGAGATCCATTGTATCCTTCTAGATACATCATGAGGGAAACAAGGGTTGGTTCATCTACATACACTTCATAGGAGGGAAGTTCATTCTATTCCATGCAAATATTTACTACATGTCTTTACATCTAACTACTTGATCATTATCCAAGTGCGACTAGCACAATTCCGCATGCACACACACACACACAAAACTACATTAGTTCATAGATGTTTTACAAAACTCAATCGTAAGTTCACCATTATGACAGTTGAGGATAGTATTACCCCTCATTTTTCATCTTTTATTTTTAGTATTAGATGTGTATTTGAGGTTTTGTAGGTCAGTATTTCATTACAGTTTTACAAAAACTTTGGTGATTATTGTGTAACCTCTTAGCGACAATATGCAAATAAGTGATAAGCCCTAGTGACACTATAAAACCCAAATCCATACCTTTTCTGCAGACCCAAACTCCTATAAACAAGCCTAGGGCACCCACGGATGCCCATGTCCCTCTCCGGTACCCTATTCTAGCCATTTCCACCTTTGATATATTTGTTTTTGGCTCCTTATGAAAGTCCCCACACCCTATATATGTAGTTGATTTACATAGTTTTTATGACCATGGTTTAGACACCGTATATATGGTAGAGTTATGTTGACATGATGTAAAAGTGCACACGACTTTACGGTTACTTCAATTATGTATTTAGCTTATGTTACTTGATGAATTAATGTAATGGATAAATGTGGATGGATTTTGGTAGTTGATGTTTCTAATCTTGATGATTGTAGGGTCAATCTAATTTTAGTTCGGTTTAATTCCTTATGTTCTATGGGTGTGAACTAATTCATATTATGACTAGAACTTAGTTATTTTATCTATTAATGGGTTATATGAGTATGCATGCTAACATGTTGACAAGACAATACTAAAGAGGGACCTCGGTAGCTTCATGCTTCCCAAGGTGAGTGTTTAGATCTATCCAATGAAGTGTTATCGCACCTAGGTAATTGAGGGAAACACAAGACTACATTTTGGTTTCATTTTCGAGACCTCTTTTCAAACTATTTTCCATGATGTTGCATGATGATGGCGTATCAATTAACATTTACGGACATTGAAGATTGGGTAAGTGAAAGACAACATTAGTTTGCATGAATATATGGTTTTGGACCTGATTTCAATACATGTGAGTGGGTGGATATAATCTATATCATGAGCTTTATTATATGTTTTTCAACCTATTTCATATAGAATTGTACGATTGGTTGTCATCATATGCATTAAATAAAAACTAGATTTACAAACCAAGGGTTTGGATGCAGGAAGATTATCAAGACATTTTTATGCATATGATCCTTGGACACATGTTGTAGATCATTGGTGGGCTGGTGTTATGTGTAGTTATACTTTGGAATACATTTTTTCTATGTATTATTATCTGGAAGTTGCTGAGTTTGAATTTTTGCATGAGCCCAAAGGATCTTACATCATATTCCTTTGGCAATTAAGATCTTGATGGTGGTGCTAAGCTTAGAGAATCTAACTATGGATAGCTAAACATAACACCACGCACAAGGCTAGGAGTAGGTGTGGTAAAATATGGTAGACGTTGTGAAAGAAAGGTAGAAAGGAGAAAGGTGGCTTAAGTATAATGAAGTGTGGGAGAGGGAATTGGAAAATCAATGTGAAATTGAGGATTCTATGGAGTTAGGAAGGATGATGTCTCACGAAGGATTTGAATATCACATGGAATATGTGGAGCCAGAGCATCAAAATCTCCCCCACTTAGGTAAGTGTAGTAGAAAATACCCTTCATATTTTAATGAGATCACATTAAAGGAGGAAATATTGAGGACCCCATCTATTATTTATAATTAAATTAATACCCATCCTTATTAATTTAATTTAGTTACTTTAATTAAATGGATGCACACCTCACCTAGAAACCTCACCTAGACACCTCACCATAGACCTATTCATAACATGTTTCCATAAATGAATAAGACTTAGTTCAACCCTAAAAATCAATGCCTATTATTCCTCTAACCACCTTCCCACTCATAAAAATATAACGTCCATTCTGATCCACGAATAAATGGATAGACTTGGCCCAAATGATGGGAGATCTGTCATTTTTAGCAAACCTAGGGAATCTCACCTTAACTCGATGCCGTCATACCAAAACTGATTCCGGTCAACCTAAAACCATCATCGGTTACCATTTATTCACTTTGGTAACCTTGTTGGAGAGGTTGGCCACATTCTTGAATTTTGGGAGCAAAGGAGATCTGCATGCAAGCAAGAACCAAAGCTCTTTCACACATCCAAGTAGCCATAGCCAACATCAAGACAAATCCAGAGGTATCACTCTCACGGTAGCATTTCAAAAGCACCACTGCAGCACCAAGCTCCATCCCACCAATCAATCATCACCACCACCTAGCCATTAGACCTGCAACATTAATAAGTACGTTTATCACCTGTGTTATTTCATCTTTGTCTTGTTTTAAAGGTTTTTATCATCTCTTGTTATCATTTTCTACTTGCATTCCCTTTTCCCACTATTCCTCTTTCTATAAACTCAACCATTCCTCCACCCACACCATAAAACCACCTATACCTGACTTCTACATATCTCTGAGTGTTCCTAAGATCCCCATATACCTCATCATTCCCTCTGTCATCTTTTCCGACCTCAGCTCAAACCCCACAACTAAATCTTATTGATTTTTATCAGCCCACCTCTACCGACATCGGTTACCCATAACCGTCATCGGTTCTTCCTAACCATGATCAGTCATACCTGAGTGACGTTGGTCTCTATATCTACCAACATTGTGTAAAACAAGTAACCAACCTACCTACCAAAACAACCCAAACACCTTACCCAACCCTACTAAGACCCTGTTTGTGACCAGACCACCTGAACAACCTACAACCTGACTTGAAGACCTTGACCCACATATTTTTAGTATTTAATTGGATTAACGCTAATAGTGATATGAGGTACCCAAATCAAAATACTAGCACTAGATTCATTTATGTATATTTAAGTTATTTTATAATTTGTTTTATAAAAATAGTGGATTGAAAACCTCTAGGAAGTATCACACTTCCCGGATCTAGCACATGCTAGGCAATCCACTGTCATATATTATTTAACTCTTCTTTTGTGGTCTTGTTTTCTATTTCAGGTAGTTCCTCCTAGCCAAAAGGAATTTCTCACAGTCAGCATCAGATCAAGAAGTCATAATTCATGCACACAACCTCCAAACCAACCATCGCAATAGGTATTCCTCCTCATCCCATAACATTATCTATGTTTCATCACATTCAAAATGTAAAGAAAATGGTGAAACATTTTGGCACGCCCGGTGGGACCCTCATTTGTGGGTTCCCTTTCTTTTCATATAGGTTGCATCTTGTGTGTTTCCTTTCTAAATCATTATTCACTAAATCTTCTTCTCTAGTAATCCTCTTTTTCTTTCTAATTGCTCTAAATGAAACATTTCTTTTGGTGTGTTTAAAAGAATCATTCTTCTTTCTTTCTACATTTAGTGAAAGAGCACCCTCTCTCTTGTTCATCATTTTTCTTCATCAAACATCACACTTTGATTTGGGTTTAAAACACTCACATTGACATTTCTTATATGTTTCATTTAGTTCACAATAAAACTAAGGGCAACCTATATGATTTGGAAGTCATGCCCACCTGATGGTTGACATAAAATAATCATAGAAACACTCTCTCTCTCTCTCTCTCTCTCTCTCTCCAAACTACACAAAAATTTAATATACACACCTTCTTAAATGAAATCTTACCTAGGAATGCCTATCAACAATCACACATTAGAGGATTGACAGGTAATCCCTAGCTGGTTATCTCTTTCCAATACCCATCAGAGAAGGACCACCCCCACCATAACATAACCTGAAACCTCACCTTCTAGATCTCCTTCTTTGTAGGATGCCTTCCCAACCAAAAATTATGTTCTGAATACACACGGTCAGTTCTAAATAGTCATAAGTTGAAAAAACATAAAGAAAAATCACTCTTAGGATCATATTTTTCTTAGCTTTCTTCTTGACTTGTGTTTTGAGGTGTGAGGCTACGATTCTACATTTTTATTTTTTTCCTTACACACTCCACCATCATAGTTGGAGTATTCTGACTTTATCTAAGTGTGTCAGGGCCCCATATTCTCATTCTCATATTCCTGAGTTTGATTCTTCACCTAATTTAATTCACAAAACCTAGTTTTCTTCATTCTCTCTAAATTTCATAATAACCGAGTTGGTCTAGCTAACCGTCATCGGTTTTCATTTGACCATTCATCGGTTAACCATAACCAGTGTCGATTCTAGCTTTCTAGGTATTTTTCCTAGGATAGTCTTCATTCACTCATTCTGTTATTCTATTTTTGGCCCTCAGGGCACCAACATATTTTCCTCTATGTTGGTATTACTATCATACAAAACTACTTCCTTACACATTCATCAGTCCTATTTCACTTTTTAAAATTGGTGTTTTTCCATAATAACCGACATCGGTTTTGTATGACCACATCGGTTCCCCATTAACCATCACCGGTCAACCTGACCATCATCGGTGTTTGTGTTTGTTTTTTCAAAATCCAAACCTTGACCGAATTCACCCTCCAAATTCATTTTTCTCTATTCTGTTATTTTTTGTGTCATTTACAAAATACAGTCTTACTAGGTCAACACTTATTCACATGGTGTTGACTCGTAACCAAAATAACACTCTTATATTCCAACCAACCATCAACCACTCCCACCTAGTCCCTCACCACCTTTTATCCTATCACCCATGGATCTCTTCCACCTACCACCATTGCTATAGGCGACGAGGAGTTCGCATGAATCCTCGATTAGAATCCCACAGCCTTACAATTCTATCTTTCCCACTCATCCACTTGGGATTCCTTAGGCCAGTTGATATATGGCATGCCCATATCCATCTCTCCTACCCTTGTCCCACTTCTACATCAGCCCCTACTAGTTCAGAGTTACCTCACCTACTTTTCCCCAATGGTTTTGTAGTTAGGCCCCACACCCACTATGACCGCTGCATCTGCAACATCATCATCACCCATAGTATCGGTTGTTCCTTCATTGACCACCCAAATCATAACCCCATCCATGCCCATTATCTCACATATACCAATTATAACACAACCACCCATGGTGTCGGTGACCCCTACCCCATTCCAGAATCTTGTCCTCTCTATCCCACAATCTCTTTGCCCCAATCGCTACTAGAGTCACTTTGACTATCCCACCTACATATACATATTATCAACAACCCCTATCTTGTTTATCATTCATTTTGGGTATATTCCCTCCATGTCGGTCCCCCATTCTCAACCTTCCTATTCGGCATCACCATACACTAGAATTCCACCCACATCACATGTTCAACACCAGCCCTCTTACACCACAAGAGGCACCCTTCTATCACAACCTACTAATGACCTCATCAAGTTAATGATGGAAAGGATGCAGACATTAGAAGCATTAGTTTCTGCTCACATAATTCCCTCACCTATAATGAAATATGTAATGATCCCATTCATCCATCCATTCCTATTCACCCATACCTTGTACATTGGGAAATGCCAAAATTCAACCACTTCAATAGTAAAGAAGACCCACAACAACATTTGTGGTCCTTCAAACATGGGTGTTACCTGATTTCCCATGATGATGCTTTACTCCTACGGACCTTCCCGATGTCCCTGATAAGACCTACATTAGATTGGTATAGTGGGCTACCCAGAACATTCCATCTACTCATTTAATCAAGTAGCCCAAGCCTTCTTAGACCACTTCTCAATCAACATTGTCAAGAAATTCACCATGATTGATCTCTATTCCACTCGATAGTATGATGATGAGTCTATCACTGACTTTGTCACTCGTTGGCGCATAACCTAATTAACCAGCTCACATTCCAATTACCTCAAACTAAGCTCATAGAGATTGTTTACTCAAGCTTGTGCTAGACACATTTCACCAACCTTGCAGGTGTAGACCTTTCACACCTTTGACGAGGCATTCACCATGGCACAAAAATTGAGATTTGTGCTATCGAAGAGAAGAAAATTCAGCTATGTAACAAAAACACCGCATTTAAATCAAATGATGCTTCTTCATCTTTAAACCCCATAAACAACTATTCAAAATCCAAAGGATCTTCCAATGTCATGGTTCTCAAGGTTGGACCCTCTCACCCATCAAACCAAGCCAAACCTTCTTCTAATCTCTCTCCCATCCAAACTTTCCAGTTCATACGAGAACAAAAAAGTACACCCCAATAGGGGAACCATATTCTTCTATTTTGGAAAATCTTATTAAGGTTGGTGCCATTACCCTTCCACCTATAAAACCACACACTTGGTTTTGACCCTAATCACCCCACGCCCACGTGGTATAAAGAACATGACTTTTGTAACTATCATCATGTCAAAGGTCATATCGATGGTAACTTACATCACCTTCAAGAATATTGTCCAAGAAATGTTAGACAACAAAGATCTAGTCTTGGATAACCCAAATGCACCCGCCAACCAAAACCTACATATCTTCAAAAAACCATTCCCTAATCATGCCCCATCTTCCAACCAAACTAGTGACACTTCAACCAATGATAGCAATGTCCATGAGGTCCACGCTATTTTTGATGACATACCAATTACTTCCCAATTGCCCCTATTCCTTCCATAGAAAAATCCTAGCCCAAAATCCCCTACCTACACAGAACCTATTTCATCTACTCCTCCACCCACAAAGGAACCCCCTTCATTTTCTCCTTCACCCATGAAAGATCCCATAATTAGCACTCCACCTCTTACCTCTCAAATTACCGAGCAATCATCAGTAGCACCTCTCCTACTCATAGGGGACACATGTCCACTCCCTACACCATCACAAGGAGAGTCTACCTCATCTTGTCCCATCATCTCCTTTACCCATAGAGGATCTTGTAGAAACACCATTGCCTTTAGGTGACCATTCTCCATCGGCCTTCCAAGATCCTGTTGACCTACTTTTCAGCTCTCTTACCCACAAATTCTGAAGCTAACCATTTCCCTATTTCTCAAACATATTTTATGGGGATTGCTACTCATCCACATCAGCCCCACTTATAGCAGTACCATTTTTCAAACTTGGATTATCACCTAGATTATGTTGATAGAGCCTTGCTTTGGGGACATCTTCTACTTCCTACTTCAACCCAAATGCATATTGTCACTCACCGACACCTCCAAAATCTATCCAAAAGTGTTTCAAGCAACCAAACCAAACATAACCATGTCTATTAGAACACCTTTTATGTCATTTCCTACCCAACAAAACCTATGTTCCACATCACCTATACACCATAAACTCCCTCATATTTTCCTTCATTTCCCAGGGGTACCTTCCATCAAACCTTATTCATCCACCCATCAAATCCATCTACCTCATCTTCCCAAATTAACATAAACATTTCTCGTGCTACTAAAATGGAAAAACCTCAAAGTCTTCCTCCATAAGGCACCTATCCCATCAACCATTTGTCATTTTACCCCAAAAAGGCATACCATCTAACCACCCCTATTCCTCACCCAAACCCACATGGTCACCATTCGAGGTCCTTGTATCCTATTTCGATGGTCATCTCACATATCACACAATCTAAAATAATTACACCAATCCTCCTTCAAAATGTCTTTATATGACCTCATACAAACCTCTCCAGTCACATCGTCAAGCCCTCATGGAGGTCCTTCAATCTATTGAGGTTTTACCAAATGACCCCACATCCGTAGCCTCCATCATTATCCCTCATCACATAGCCTCTTTTACTAAGTTGTCTCCTTCCTCTACACCTCCACCCACTTTCTAAGAAGTACCTACCCTCCAGATTTTAGTCAAAGAGATCACACCCTTCCAGTCTGATGACCCCGATCCCACTCTTTTCATCTCTATCCATATCGATAATATACACATACGACACATTATGATTGATGGTGGTGCTAGTATTAACATCATCTCCTCTCATGCATATAACCAAATGCGCATACCTTCCAATTTCATGCATGATAACCAAGTTATGTTGTGCTCCTTCAATGATGCCATGACCTCTACCTTAGGTAACATCATTCTCCATGTCTACATAGGTCCCCACACTATCCTAATATTCTATGTCCTAGAAAGGGAGTTCTGATATAATTTTTGCTTTTCCGACCTTGATCCATGATATGGGTTGTGTCCCTTTGAATTTACATTGTTGCCTCCCAAATTTGAACATGAAGTACATAACTATATTAGCATCCACATCCACCCATCATCTTTCAAGACCTGTAACATGTTGTACCAACCCAATGATGTACTTGTACTAGTCAAGGCATCTGTCACTACCCCACTTCACCTTCACCCACAAGCCCATCCACCAAGTCTACCACCACCTCTCCCACATCTAACCTTGTTATTCCTACTCTACCCCATACCTAAATTCACCATTCGACTCACTTGCTTCCCAATCATCTAGTGAGTCATCTTATCCCCACTACTCACATATCAACTACTGATCCCTTAAAAGGTTTTTTTAAAAGCCTCACTCTAGGGGAGTACCACATATAGAATATCGACACATTACTCACTCCACAAGAGTATGGGAACCCCACGCGTCATCACCCTAGTTGTGACTACCGTGTAGGCGAGGTTTTTCCTTATGGTCCTCGCCACCTTCACATTAATATAACATATGGGGGACTTTATATTACCACTTATTCACTCAAACCTCCATCCCAAACATGACTATTTTCATTTGACTTACACTCCCTTACTAACCACTGCTTCACTCACACTTTTCTTCACCATTGCGCATGGAAAGGCTTTGGCTTCAGTTTTTACAAACCTGGCCACCATATTTTCATCTCTGTACCACCCATAAAACAATGACCGTAACCTATTCATGTCATTGCCATATTGATGCACCACCTCCTAATCCAGGCTCACATTGACCTCATTCAGAATACAAAACCTTCTCCACCTCATTCACCACATGTCACCATCTTCACCCACGAGTCCATAGATCCTGAATCTATTCCTCCTAACTTTTTTCATAAAATAATTTCGCTTGGGACCTCTAACCTATCAACATGATGGTGAGGCTCCTCTTCTCTCCCATTCATGTACCCTACATGATCGATGATGATATACCTTCTATTAATGTCATTTCAATGTCAGAGATGATGAGTCCATCCTCACCTACCTTGGTGCGGAAGATTCTTATATTCACCAGTCATTACCTTCTAAGACACAAACCATGTTGAATGAATCAACCATTGAAATCAACATTAACACTCGGATGACCCACACATTCTAAATATAGGCCAATCTTTAGATGCTACTGAGTAGGAAGCTTTTACCTCTTTCCTTCAGACCATAGCAATGATTTTTCTTGGTCCTATGCCGATATGCCCAGTATTGACCCAAAATCATGTGGTCCACAATATTATAACCATTCTAATGCCAAACCCATCAAACAAAATCTATGGAAAATGCATCCTCACATTTCTCTTCTAGTCAAAGAAGAGCTTCAGTGCCTTCTCTCAGTTTCCTTCATCCTACCCATTGACTATCCCCAATGGATTTCTAACATCATTCCTGTCACAAAGGTGATAGGGGGACTCCACATTTGCATGGACTTCCGTGACCTCAACCTAGCTTGTCCCAAAGATGATTTTCCCCTACTAGGCATTGACCAACTAGTTGATCTCACCATCATCCCATGAAATTCTATCACTCATGGATGGTTTCTCGGTTATAATCAAATATTACTTGCTCTAGAAGATCAACACAAGAATTCCTTCATCACTCCTTGGGGACCTTCTATATATAGAGTCATGCCTTTTGGCCTTAAAACGTTGGTGCTACATATCAACAAAGTCATGACTTATATCTTCCATGACATCATGCATCGCATATTAGAAGATTACATAGATGATCTTCTTGCCAAATCCAAACATCGAGCCAAACACTGATGTCCTTAAGGTCATCTTTGACCACCTCATCAAGTATTGTGTTCATCTTCAACCAAAGAAGTATGTCTTTGTGGTACTTTCAGAAAAATCCTTGGTTTCATCATTTCTTTGCATGGCATAGAAGTTTCATCCTATAAAGTAAAGGCTATTCTAGAAATGCCTCTTCCTACTAATCTTCATCAACTTCAAAGCCTACAAGGTAAGTTGCAATCCATTTGTCATTTTTATCTCAAAGCTTTCCACCACTGTCAACCATTCCATCATCTTCTCAAGAAGGACATTTCATTCAAATGGGATGATGAATTCCATAAAGCCTTTGAAGCCTTAAACAATACCTTCTTTAACCACCAGTGCTCATTCCTCCTAAGGATGACCAACCCTTTTACCTATATATTTCCACCACTACCATTCTTTAGGTGTCATGCTCACTCATCACAATGAGCAAACATAGAGAGCAAGTGGTTTATTACATAATCCATACCCTTCGGACTATGAAACTAGATACACCCATGCCAAAACTCTTCTTAGCCTTAGTTTTCATCACCACCAAACTCTTTCCATTACCTCTCAACCAAAAACCTTCATTATTACCAATACTAACCCCTACACTATATGTACACCAAACCCTATCAACATCAACGTGTTGCACATTGGCTTATGCTTCTTTCCGACCTCGACCTTGAATTTATTCATCAAAATTCCATCAAGGGCCAAGATATCATTAACCAACTAGCAGATGCACCTCTTTCTGGAATCAACCCTCTAACTTTGATTTCCCAGACAAATCCATAGCTACCTCTCTCTTAGATGAACCCACTTACCAAATGACACTCTTCTTCGATGGCTCCAAGTGTCAGCATGGAGGTGGGGCTGGTGTTATCCTCATTCCTCTTGATGGTGAACCTATTCCTTTATCTTTTAAATTAGATTTTGATTGTACAAACAATATAGTTGAATATGAAGCACTCGTTTTGGGTCTCCAGATACTTTATGCCTTAGATGTTAAGTCAATCAATATCTTTAGTGATTCTCATCTGGTCATAAACCAAGTCAATGGTATATACCAATGTCGTAATGAGATACTTTCAAAAGTATAAGCATCACATAGATATACTTTTTACCACCTTTGACCATTACAAACTTCAAACCACCCATGTTCTACCAATAAGTTTGTGGATACCATGGCTTGCTTGGCTTCTTAAATACCCGCTTTTCCTTCCAATTCTAAAATATTTGTCACAATACAAAGGCTACAATCACCCTCTTATTTACCTCATGAGGTCTACTCCATTAGAACCATTGCACACTTGACCCATGTGACCTTTGGTATAAGCAATTTGTAGACTATCTTTCCCTTTCCATTCTACCTATTGATCTCACTCGTAATGGACAACGTGACTTTCTTAAAAGTGTCTCTCATTATGTCATCATGGGTGGTCTCCTTTATAAATGCACAATTTGACGGTATTCTCTTATGATGCCTTAAAGTTTTGAAATTCCCTACACCATTAAGGAAGTTCACGATGGAATTTTGGAGGTCACTTTAGTGGTTTAGCTTATCATGAAAAACACATTCTTCTCTTGGCTATTATTGGCCAACCTAAAATACCATGATTGTTGACTATGTCAAACATTGTGTGAAATGCCAATAACATGCTAATATTCATCACACACCTAGTCATGCCTTGTAGGTCACATGAGACCTTTGGCCTTTCTCTCAATGGGGCTTGGATATTTTAGTGAGATCAATCCCCATTCTTCACAACTGCCATCAATGGATTATAACCACTACTAAATATTACACTAAATGGGTAGAATCCATCCCCTCATTTCTACAAAAGCCGAGAAAATATGTGAATTCATCAACCATCACATCATTTGTCACTTTGGTGTTCCTCACCACCTCATCACTTGATAATGGAAAGCAATTCAAAAACAAAACCCTATGTAAGCTATGTGATGCTTTTGGCATCCAACTTAGTTTCTCATCACCTTATTACCCACAAACCAATGGCCAAGAAGAATCGACCAATAAAACCTTGAACAAAATTCTTATGAAAGTAGTTGATGATACTGGCAAGGATTGACATTCACACATTCCTTTCACCTTGTGGGCTTATCACACTAGTATTCACACTTTGATTATTACCACACCTTTTTCTCTAGTCTATGGTACCGAGGTTGTCTTACCTCTCAAAGTCTAGATTCCATCTCTCTGCATCTCACTACAAGACATGCTCAACGATGATGACTTTTTCAAGATCATTTGGAACAACTTGAGTTATTAGATGAATGTCATCTCAATGCTCTTGACCATCTCCAAATTTGCCAAAAACGTATCAAACCTGTCCTACGAAAAATGTGTTCATGAACGAACCTTTCAGGTCTATGACCTCGTCTTTAAAGAAAATCAACATGTAACCAAAGAAGAGAAAAGTAAATGGGGAAAATTTCTCCTAATTATCTTGGACCCTATATCGTTACCCATGCCTATGGATCAGGTGCTTATCGTTTGTCTTCACTTGAAGGTAAACCTAAACCTAGCCTCTCAATGCCTTACATCTTCGGCCATTTTATTGTTGACATCAAGTCCTATATCACTTTTATCAGTTGATCACTCATCCCTTGAGTGATTGTTCACCTTCCATATTACCCATTTTTGAGGATCCATGACTAAACAAGAATCATGTGATTACCCATCACCTTTTAGCCTTATCTTCAATATGAGTACCACGACTCTACTCATAGCATGATTCTCATGGATACTTTTCATCTTCTTCAAGATGGAATCCCATGGTCATTCATCACTCAAAACCACCCCTTTCATAGTTAACCCTTATGTACTATGGTTTGTCTTCCGAACAAGATCCTACTCTTCCTCTATAGTCTTTCCATGACTTAAATGTCCAAAAACAAAAGGGATTCAACTCCTTGAGTCAAACTTCCAGCAAAAGATGACTCCCTCAAAAGGGACATCTCTTCACTCTATTTCTGCCACTATAAATAGATTGTCCCTTAAAGGATAGCTATATAAAGTCATTGCAAAAATACAATAAACATATCCAAAGCTTCCCGCATCGATCAACTTCATGAAAGACCTCAAGGAGATAATATACTCATCCCATATAGACTTCCCACATTGATCAGTCTATTAAAAACAAAAAAAAAAAAATGAAGAAAAGGATGAAATTTTCATCATGGACTTGCCTATTTTTGATCCTGGGTTTCTTGCTAAGAAAAATATGTTGTCATACACTAAGTTACGCTAAACCACCCACTCTCACCTCATTTCCTTTTCATCCTAATTTCCTCTCTACTCAAGGGACTTTCCGTAACCGTGACATTTCATGATCATGTGACTTTCTTCACCCTTAGAATAGTCCATTATGTAAGGCCTTTAGGGTCTTACATTCATAAGTCCATCTTGGGTATGGTAGACTCATTAGGGTTCTTATCAATTAAGCAGCTCTTTTTTTCACCTCTTCCCATTTGCCTTCCTCATTACTTATTCATTATCTTATACAAGGACTCAGATCATCGACACCTATATTTAAAATAACTCAATCATGCATTGACCTAGATCAAGATCGTATCATGACCTATATTAAATCAATCATGCCTATGACCTACACTCAATCATGCCTATGACCTAGACTCAATCATGCCTATGACCTACATTTAACCATGCCTAAAACCTACCAACCCATTCCTCTAATTCATCATATTCTTCCCTAGCTTATGGGAGAACTACATCATCTTGAGGCCCCTTTTTTCGGGGCTATGTAGGCAGCACTTCAGGGCATGGGGCCCTTGGAGGTTAGCTCGGCCACTCTTTACCCTAACCAATTTTCTCTTCATTCTCCTATTCACATTCTACCTTAGTTAGTTTCCATTTTTTATCAATAATTGGAAATTAAACCAAACAAGCCCCAATTAATAACCATTTTTATCACTTCATCAAATCATTCATTTATCATCTTTACATTTCCACCATAGAAAATATTTGGAAATTTAAACCATAACATGCATATATATCACCATTTATTTCCCATGTTATCAATAACTTGGAATTAAAATCATCACCTAACTCCACCATGCCTAAATTAGACTTTACTCTTCATGCCTATCCTTCCATCATCTCAACATGACTCAATCATGCCTAAACCAACTCCATCATCCATAACCATGCTCTATCATGCCTATGACCTAACTCCATCATGCCTATTGACCATCATGCTTACTAACCTAACTCCATCATGCCTATAACCTAACTCCATCATGCCTTAACTCAACCATGCCTAATCGACTCACATGCCTAATTCACCTAGTTTCCATCACATACACACATAATAATGGAAATTAAAAACAAGTACACCATCCATACTATAAATATCATCATCTATAAATCAAAAGTCTGTGTATACATACATATGTACACAGATACAAATAAATACAAATATCTCAAATCACTCAGATACATCCTCACCATCTTCGGCACATAGGCTGGTATATGATCAAAAATACTCAAAAAATCTCATGTACATCCTCAATCTTCAAATACAATATATAAAAAATACATAAAAATGGTATGAGTAACTATCAGGCATCCCCCATCGGATATCCTCCATGCCTATCTCATCTCTCCTATCTCTCCTCCTCCTCCTTCTCTCCTATGTGGCATCTTGCTAGCATCTCACCACCCTCCATGGGCCTCACCTGACCTCTGCTTTGGTATTTCACCTGAGCTAGGCCTCGTGCAATGGTTATGGTGGCCTCACCTTGACCTTGTCTCGGGGCTCGATGGCCCCCTGTTCTCTCCATATTGTCTCTGCGAGACTTGGTCCTCTCTCTCGAGGCCTGATTTTCTCTATACTCTACATAGAAGGGACATCTATCCTTGCAGCCATCAGGTGATCCTGATAATATCTCACCTCTCCTAAGGCATCCTAAACCTAGCCATGGGTACTATCTGTGGTGGTGCCATTGGCCTCGACCCTGTACCTATACTGAGGGACCCTATCCTACCCCTATTTGTAAAATGGGACCCTCTCCATAAGCTTTGTGTGGGTTCCTTATGTCTATACCTTGGCCTAAAGGGTCCACAATATGTTCTGTGTAGTGGCAAATGGCCTGTAAACTGTAACTGCATACTTGTAAGGTAGCCACCTATACTCCATCTCCATCTCTCGCCATGTGCAAGTACATGTCCCTATGCTTACTAGGCATGTGGTTGGTTGCACTGTGCTGTAACGTGGCAACCTCATGCCTTTGACCACTGTCGGTTATCCATGTACTATCCCCAACTATGTAACTAGATTACCACCTACCCCTATAGGGCATCTCTCTGAACTGTGATAGTGGCTAAGTCAGGTTTCCTAGCCTCGGGGTACTACCCGTAGTTGTGCTTCCCACCACTATTTGTACCTATCTATAACCCCAACATCATCAATCCACCGGTCTACCACCTGATCCTCCTTCCCTGTAGGCACCTTCGGTTGTGGTAGAGGCATAGGACTCTCCATGTCATCCCTCATGTACTTTATGGAAATGGTGGAGGTACATCTACATCAACCCAAACTACCGTCTGACCCTATCAACTAGTATCATCTTGTGCTCTCATGTACGGTGCCCCTCTATCCACCTCAAAATTACCCCCTCTAACTCATCTATCATCTACCTATATGATGGGAAGCCCACATATGGCCTCTAAATGATGTCCACACCAGACAACCCCTCTAATACATGCTTGTAATATGTTATATCGTGTATAGCCTAGTAACTTCGATGCTCTCCAACAATAGGTACCCATCGCCTATAGCCCACCCGAACCATGCCCACCTCAAATGCATCAGGTGGGGCATGCCCATTGGACACACACACACGATGTGCTCATATGCCCAATGCCCAGAGTGTAAGTAGAAATGGTAACATAAGATGAATCATCGTAATCTTCCATAGGCCCATAACTCTCTATATAACTACACCAAGAATGTTGGTGCCCATGCAAACTGGGTCTTGTCCTCCATCATGTCATGTGAAGAACCCCATCAATTCCCATGGGAATCTCCCACCCTCCTGCATCTGGCAGCGCAAAACAAAACACTACCTCCATCATCAGCACTACTAACCTCATCTCCTCTGGATGGGCCTAGTACATATCTCCATAACTCATGCTGGCGTTATGGAACCTCAACTCCACCAGCCCCTCACCAAACACTATCAACATCAACTCTCCATATGCCTCTGAGGAAATAGAATACACCTGCATCCCTACTATCGAAAATCACATGATCCTATAAACATCCTCTAAGGTGGTCATCTCACCTATGTTGGCAAATGAAATGTGTTGGTCACTGAATCCCATCTATCGATGAGGGTGACCATCAAACTCATCTCTCGAACTACATGTGTCGATAACATCTAACCCCAATCGGGCCTAACTAACTCCATGCTACCATGGTGCCACTCCTCGGTTGTCATTGTTCCTCATACCACTAATAACAGGGGTGGTACCCTATCATGCATCCATAACTGGTCCCTCACCTGCATCCAACAAACCATAACATCATTAAACCTCAACCATACCCAAATTCACCCTTACCCACCCAACCTATTCCCAAGACCTTTCCATACCTTTCCCCCACCCTCACTCATGACCTATCTCTCCCCCCCACCTTCTCCCTTTTGTACCCCCCATTTTCCTCTAAATCTTCAATCCATTTCCCCACTACACACCCATCGATCCCTATCTCATGGTCACATCAAAATGACATCGATTCATCGGTCATCCACATTTCATGATGATGATTGATGCTAACTCCACCAAAGTTAGTGACCTTAATCGACGTCGGTCACTGCGGAAACAAAAATCCATGAAACCCTCCCATTTTTCTAAAAATTCACTATTCCTCCTTAACTACCCACCCATTCCTACCCAAATCTCCCCTCCCCCATCCCCCTTTTTAACCTACCTATTTTCCTACCCTTCCTATTTCCCCATTTCCTTCCACATTTCAAATTTTTCATTTTCCCCCAAAAACCCATTTTACCCTAACCCTGATTTCTACAAATCAATCTACCTAACAAACATAGAATGGGATCAAATCTTACCTCGTCATGATGCCATCTCCATGGGGGCACATGTCAGGCCACTACACTGGTGGTCCACCCGACCCCTCTCCTACCTCTGCCATCACCAAATGCCCTCCTCACCTCCACCCAATCAAATCAATCCCCTTGAGCTCATGGACCCATCTCCCTAGCTCCTCTCACCAACTCATACTCTCCACCTCAGCTGGGTACAATTCCCTGTCCTTCTCTCTCAGAAAAATCACAAAATTCAAATGGATCTTTCATTTTCTCCAACATCACAACATAACAATGATTCCGTAAAATACGGAATTTTTGTTTTATAAACCCAACCCGACCTTGACCCAACGTCGGTCCTATTTGTGCCCTAGCCAACCGATGTCGGTCACCCTATAACCAATCGATCCACCCTTATAAATATTTGGTCTTGCTAAGCTTCCTTTTTCCTACAACCATTAGTGCCAACACACCTTTTTATCATTCCAAACACCCATTGAACCATACCTACAAACCCAACCTACCCCTACATTTACCTTTACTTATGTCTTAGGAGTTGTTATTTTACCTATACCTTGGCCTTACCCATGTCTTTACCTATATACCTTGACCTGAACCACTTTTTGTGACCTTTGACCCTTCATGCTCATTGTACCTTATGACGTGGTTACCTATGTTGTTCATCCTACTTGACCTTACCTTGCCTATTGTCATGTTGTTTATCCTAACCTACCTTTGGTGTATCGAAACATACCTAAACATTCCTACACCTGACCTTTGTTGTGTTTCCACACCATATCCTATACCTTGGATACCGGAATCACTTCAACCCTATTTGGATAGACCTATCGACCTTAGACTGACATAGAGTTTGAAAGATTTTCAACCTAGTATTGTGTCACAGTTTCCAACATGTGCTGTGTTTAACTTCCACTACCTTCGACCTAGCCATTTACCTATTTACCCGATTTGAAATTTAACCTTTACCTAATGCACCCACTGACCTTCATTTTCCCACCTCCTCATTTTATCAAACCACTCCCTCTTCTATCTTTCACCTCATCGGTTCCTAGTTTGAGGGGGTTACCTTCACCACTCTTGGGGCAACACCACCCTCACTTACACTCGACACAACCATTTCCTATTTTTTCAGCGTTTTACTAATACAATACACAACGTGAAAAAAGGGGCAAAATGTAGACACCAAAATTGGGTCACACTCCCCTTGGTCCCCTTTTGAATAACCAACTTAAACACATTCACCTAACCATGACCCTTATACCCCACATTAATATTAATTTAATTATTTACAATTAAATTAATACCCATCCTCACCCCATTTATTAATTTAATTTAGTTACTTTAATTAAATGGATGCACACCTCACCTAGACACCTCACCATAGACCTATTCATAACATGTTTCCATAAATGAATAAGACTTAGTTCAACCCTAAAAATCAATGCCTATTATTCCTCTAACCACCTTCCCACTCATAAAAATATAACATCCATTCTGATCCACGAATAAATGGATAGACCTAGCCCAAATGATGGGAGATCTATCATTTTTAGTAAACCTAGGGAATCCCTTTGCAACTAATGTTGATCATCACTAAAATGACTCCGGTTAACCCGAAACCATCATCGGTTACCATTTATTCACTTTGGTAACCTTGTTTGAGAGGTTGGCCACATTCTCAAATTTTGGGAGCAAAGGAGATCTACATGCAAGTAAGAACCAGATCTCTTTCACACATCCAAGCAGCCATAGCTAGCATCAAGATAGATCCCAGAGGTATCGCTCTCATGGTAGCATTTTGGGAAGCACCACTATGGCACCAAGCTCCATCCCACCATCAATCATCACCACCACCTAGCCATTGGACCTGCAACATTAGTAAGTATGTTTATCACTTGTGTTATTTCATCCTTGTCCTATTTTAAAGGTTTTTTTCATCTCTGTTATCATTTTCTACTTGCATTCCCTTTTCCCCACTATTCCTCTTTCTGTAAACTCAACCATTCCTCCACCCACACCATAAAACCACCTATACCCAACTTCTACATATCTCTGAGTGTTCCTAAGATCCCCATATACCTCATCATTCCCTCGTCATCTTTTCTTGACCTCATCTCAAACCCCACAACCAGATCTTATTGAGTTTTATCATCCTACCTCTACCGACGCTGGTTACCCATAACCATCATTAGTTCTTCCTAACCATGATTGGTCATACCCACCGACATCGGTGGTCTATGTCTGCTAACACTGTGTAAACCAACAACAACCAACCTACCTACCAAAATAACCCAAACACCTTACCTAACCCTGCTAAGACCCTATTTGTGACTCCGCACCACCACTCAACAACTTGTAAACCCGACTTGAAGACCTTGACCCATAGTTTTAGTATTTAATTAGATCGAACACTGATAGTGATCTGAGGTACCCAAATCAGAATACTAGCACTAGATTCATTTATGTACGTATTTCAGTTATTTTATAATTTGTTTTATAAAAATAATGGATTGACAACCCTCTAGGAAGTATCACACTTCTCGGATCTAGCACATGCTAGGCAGTCCACTATCATATATTATTTAACTCTTCTTTTTTGGTCTTGTTTTCTATTTCATGTAGTTCCTCCTAGACAAAAGGAAGCTCTCACAGTCAACATCGGATCGAGAAGTCAAAATGAGAACACAATCTCTAAACCAACCATCATAATAGGTATTCCTCCTTATCCCATAACATTATTTGTTTCATCACATCCAAAGTGTAGAACATTGGGAATACATCTGGAAGTACTATAATTTCACATAATGTGGGAGTTCATTTTAACACTATAGTTTGAACACAAGGAAGTATATCCATTGGTCTATTGCCTATTATAGGATGTCGATCAGTAGGATCGAGATCATATGGTTCCGAGGTGGAGGAAATATTGGTGGGGGTCTGGTTCTATATCTAAAGAACAAGTTATGTACCCTCATTAGCCACATAAAGTGTATTACGAGATGTCCCTCCACTTTCCATAATACAGAGGTATTAACTATGTTGTAGAGCATGTGCACAAGTGTGAACTTCTATGGTGTGCTAAAGGAATCATAGCCTCAGATAGAAAATCAAGTCAGTTTGTTACTACTCTTTAAGGGTGTGTGCATAGCATTTGAGCAGATAGTATGACATGCATCAGACTGTGGTGGATTATTATGCTTTACATTCTACATTTCTACCTGAATTACATATTCCATAATTTGAGCATAATATTATCAACGTGCTTAAGGACATTAAGTGGGGCTTATCTGAGAGCATTCAAGAATATGATGCACATTTTAAAACTTTGTTGTCAAATTTTTCTTATGACATACATCCTAGTCATCATGCATAGTGGTTAATTGGTGGATTGTTAACTCCATTCAAAAGGGGACTATCTCATGAGACCTTTATGGATCCACATGACGCTTTCAAAGCATCCCTGCACATTGAATTAGTTAGGTGTGTGGATACTAGAGTAAGTATTTTCTTATAAGAATAGATTGCAGCCATGGAGAAATAGTTGGATAATGATGTAGACACTAGGTAAATCACACTCAATTCACAATTTTATAATGGTACAAAACTCCTTAATTCTTTTTAAATCCTATGGGACTAATTCTTCTTCAAGTTCTTAGTTACCTATAATTAGGAAAATTCTTGACTTTGGTCCTTATTTCCCAAATCTAATGTTTCATCATTTTTTTCACTCTTAACTTACACCAATATAGTCACTAAAATACTTTCAACCAATTATAAAGGATGCACTGACTTACCTTTAGTAGATATACCTTGCTAGGTTTCTTGAGTAACCTTACTTGGTAGTATCACGGAAGAGAAATTTATAGTATTCCCCTACAAATCATTAATTGTTTCCAATAATCAGTTAGGATATATAGGTGTAATAAAAATATTGAGTTCTTATTCCTCGATAACTCTCTCAATATTCAATTTTCCAATTTTAATCTTACTAAGTCTTACCATTCTGATCGAGTGTATTTTATGCATATGCTTTAGCAAATATACTTTCTTTACAAAATTACACCAACTTGGACTGCCCTTTATCCTCTAGATCCTATTTATAAAATTTCAACATGAGTTACTTTACATGGTTCTATCAAAAAGACATTGTTCAATCACCCATTAGAACTATATTAGACTTACTTTGTCTCATTCTTCCTCTATTACAAATTCAAAGCATAAGAAAGTATTCTACACATTGAATCTTCTAAACTTATGTATATTTATTTCCTCTAATGAGTTTCAAGTTTTAAAACCACTTCCTTCTCCTCAAGTTGCTAATTCACTTTACAAAATACTCACTAGGTTGTATCAGTCTTTTCGACTATAACAAAGTGTTGTCAAATCAAACCAATGTATTTATTCAATCCTTCAATGTTTTTAACACATTTGATTAATAGAATCCATGCAAATTTTATGAATTCTTGACCTTCTCTCTCTCTCTCTTCAAACCAATCTTTATTTCTTCCACTTGTTCTTGATCCAATAATGCACATCCATAGGCCTAGGAAATTTTTAGCACAACTTTACAATTTTTGAGAGATGTTAGTGTCCTAAACCTCCTTCAATATTTTTTCCAATATTTCTAGAGGCTTTCTTTATGAGATCTACCCCTTGATAATGAGATTAGACTCTATATCACCTCCTCTTTGTTTTTATAGGCATGTAATTATCTTCTCAAAATTTATGTCACAGAAATTCCCGACACAAGTTCCTTTGCAAAAATATTTCAAACCCTCTTTAAGAATCACAGGGAAAAGATATGTATAAATTTTGGAGTCATTTTATCATTTCATTAAGGAGATAACCTTGTTTTATCTTGAAACCCTATCTTGAGGGTTGGAGTTCGAGTAATCTCGAGAGGGAAAAATTCAATGTTTCTTCACTTTGGTTGTATCTTTTCACTCCTGCAGGCTTCACATGAACTATGGGATCTTTTACCAACTCTCCTTATGCATCATAGCTCATGATCAACTCATCAACCTTTACTTTTAGTTACATTTTCATAGTACAGTCTCGGAAGGAATACTCATATACGGTATTACAACCACTACAAATTCTTAGATGAACGTACCTTTTAATTATCTTGGAATACCATCATTTTATATAATTAAATATAATGACTATTTTTCACTTTTCCTTATCTCAATTTTCAAAACAAACATTCATACTAAGGATCTATACTCAATCTTGCTTGAACTATGTGCTACTCATCAAAATTGCTAACCATGCCCATGTTTTTTATTGCACATAAAGTTATAAAATCTCATGAGCATCAAAATAACACTCTACAACTATTCTCTCACCATTCCAATCCATCCAAAACATGTATACACATATTTTTGAGTAACACAATACCTAAACCTTGCACAACTTATCTCGATTTCCAAATACACAAGAATTACTTCTTGAAATTTCTTTGAATTCTCTTCTCCTTGAATGACCATCCGGATGATGCTTGTAAAAAGTTATATGAAGCTTTAAATATGCTTCATACCACTTTTCTAACTAATTCTTCATCTTTTTGGACCCCTTACACTACATGTTGTCCTTTATTACAACATTAGAGACCTATTATAGGCTAATACCCTATGGCCTATCACTAGTTTACTATCATGACCTCTTTAAGACCCAAATAAGACTTACTACAATCTCACAACATCCTTTAAATGTTATAATGCTTCAATAAGTACATCAAAACATCAATTTAAGACAAAATTTCCTTCAAAGGATTCAAATTGGCATTTTTTGAGAGAAACGACCAAATTTGAATTTGTGAAGGACTTATTCAAACCTATCACACATAAACAAATCTAGAAGACTCCTGAGACTTGAAAACACACCTAAGAAGCCAAAATAGATGATAATAACCTATATACACACACTAGGAAGTGGATGTTCCTCCATCGAGAGAAGATTTATGTTTATTCAGCTCATGAGATGTGCAATGGTATATAGTATACAAATTGTAAGGTTGAAGGACATACCAAGGATATCTGCCCTCAAAAATTGGTGCACACCATGCTATTGGATTGCAAGATTTTTCATCTGGACCATGATGTGAGTAGATGTCCCCTCTTACATCGCTTGATATGGAATAATGTTTCTATGTACTTTGTAATATTTACAAGACTTATACCGATCACACCATTGACTACAAAGTGATTGATCATATCCATGAATCCATTGAGACTGGTGTGTGTCATACTAGTGTAGAAAGTGGATCTAAGGAATAAGGAGAACAACATAATGAAGGGCACAATAATGGGGATAATAGGAATAAAGGCTTTCGTGGAGGATATAGAGGTTTAATTTGCGGTGGTGGTTGTGGAGGATTTCCTTGAGGAACTTGTTATACATGTGGATCTTCTTATCATCATCAATGCGAGTGCCCTCATAATGTGATTTTCTCATGGTGTGGAAAACAACACAAATTTTAAGAATTCCCTGACTTATATGAGCACATGAGCAAGAAACACAAGAAATATAAGGGTGTGGGAATGATAAAGGTATAGCATGTAGGTGACGATCAATGGATGTCTAAGGTAGTACCTACCCCTAAGTTACATCCTATTTTGGTTATTATATGCACTTTGAGGCTACATGTGAACATGATAACCTTTGAAGTATAATCCAAATATAACAAATAAAGAAGTGATAAATGTCAAGTACCCTAATGTTGCACATCAGAAAGAGGTTTACACGAGACCGTAAACATTATATGGGATCTAGAAGGAGATATTTAGAGCGTGAAGGAGCATGTGCACGTGATGGAATGAGAAAATAAGGTTGAAATCCCATATAAGGATTATAGATGACTTGAAGGAGGTATGTCTAATGTTGGGCTAGGAGAACATAATCCCTTTATTAAGAGAGTGGTTGAGAGAAAACTATCACACACGTAATGAACACGAGAGGAAGATATTGAGTATTTTTTCATTGATGTCAAAGGTACAACATTAGTGTTGATGGAAATATTGAGGTTTGAATATTTGTTTAATAATCAACATTACAATATTAGTGTTTGTAAAATATTTATCCATGTCAAAATATGAATATTTTAATATTCAACATCACCAAGGAATATTACGACACATGGTGGGATGCGTTAGAGATTCTATGATGTGTAAGAGATTCTATGATAGCTTATAATGTATAAGAAATTATATGGAAGCTTATGACACGTAAGAGATCCTATGACAACTTATGATGTGTAAGAGATTCTATGACACATAATAGATTCTATGACACGTAAGAGGAGTTACTTAAAGAAGTGTAAGGAAGTGTAAGAAGGTTTATGACATGTAAGAGGAGTTACTCTTACATGTGTTAGATAATATTTCTATTTGGAGAAAATATTTAATATTGTTGTGACCACCAAGTGATGTGGCTTCCTTATGGTGCATTTTCATGTAGGAGATTTAAATTTTAATATAGGCACCAAAATTGGCCCATGGTATGGGCACATGGTTTTAGGGAAACCACAAGTGGTTTTTCCTCTCCTTCTTTCTATATAAGCAAGTGTTGTGTGCACATTTTTATGTGAGTGAGAAAGAGAGCATTTTTCATGAGTGTGATATGTATGTGAGCTGATATTATAAATATCTTAAGTGAGTATGAGTATGTGAGAGAGAGAATATAGAAGGAGAAATTATCATTGATTTGTATTGCAGATTTTCTGGAGTGGGTGCTTCAGATTGGGGATTGGTGTCTCCAGAAGTTGGTGCTTCAAATCAGAGATTACACAGTCAGTGGTGTTTTCATTCAAGGGTTGAATTGGTGCTCGGCTTGGAGATTGGTGTCTTCTATGAGTGGGTTATCACACTTTGTAAACACTATTTTTTTGGCTAGAATTGGACAATAGATCCAAGCAGTATATTTTTTTGGATATAGCCCACATTGGGTGAACCACGGTATATCTGGTGTTATGTGCATTTGATTTTTGTGTGTGCTCTCATTTTACTTTCAAATTTGAATATCTTGTTAAGTGTGAAAAAGAAAATTAATAAGTTGGAGAAAAATTTTTTTGTCGAATACTAATTCACCCCCTCTCAGTATTCCCATGCTTCTAACAATTGGTATCAAAGCAAGGTTCCTTCTATGTAGCTTAACAGCTAGAAGGTAGATCAGAAAGCACGATGGTAGCTCAGGAAGGATTCTCCACAAATAAATCTTCATTTTTCAATGGATCAATATATGCCTTTTGGAGCATAAGGATGCAAACTCGTTTGAATTATCTTGGACATGATAATTGTAATTTGGTTGAGAATGGCTATACGACACCGAAAATTCCACCGAAAATCTGGCAAGTAAGAGAGCATGTGAAAATAATGCTAAAGCTATGAATGTTATTTTTTGTGGTGTAGTAGATTCAGAGTTTGTAAAGATTATGCTTTGCAAAATTTCCAAGGATATGTGGGATAATCTCAACAGTTTATATGAAGGAGATTCAAAAGTAAAGATAGCAAAGCTTTAAACACACAGAATAAATTTTGAAGTTCTAAAGATGAAAGAGGAAGAGAACATTGCAGCATATCTACTCCATGTGGATGAGACCATAAACATGATCAAAGGCTTGGGTGAAGAGATGGAATACCCAGTAATAGTAAAAAAGGTATTAAGATCTCTACTTCCTAGATTTGATGTTAAAGTTTCATCTATTGAAGAACTTAAGGATCTAGATAAAATGAAAATGGATGAGATACATGAAATACTCACGTCTTATGAGATGATAATAGGAACCAAATAAGACAAGAAAAAGAGAATTTGATTTCAAAGCTTCAAAAGTAAATGAGAATAAGGTTGAATCGGATGATGAATATGATGAGGAAGAATAACCCCTATTGGTGAAAATTTTGAAAAGAGGATCTAGCAAGTACAAAGGTAGACTTCCTTTTAAATGTTTTAACTATGGAGAGATTGGAAATTTTGTAGCTAAGTGTCCACATGAAAAAAGTGAAAGTGATGATGAAGAGCCTATCAAAGCAAAGAAAGGAAATCCTTTCTACAAAAATAATTTCAAGAAAAGGAAGTTTGAAAACAAGAATAACTGGAACCAAAACAACAAGATTCTATGCACCAGAGAAGATGATAGCTCAAAGGAATATTGTTCAGAAGGTGACATTGAAGAAATTTTGTTTATGGCCCTTGAATATGGAAAAGTGGAAGCTGAAGATGCATTTGATGAAGAAGGTGAGGTAAAATTGGAAGAATAACTCATCTAGTGCCTTGGGTGAGATCAAGAGACTCAAAAAGAAGACCCTAAAGCAAAAGTGCAACTTCAAGAGTATGAAGAAGCAAATAAAAATCTACATGCTGACAAAGAACATGAGAATACTATTTTTGATCTAAAGACCCAAGTTAAAGAGGCAAAAAGAATATAGGAAGTGGTCAGAGAACAACTTAAATGAAAAGAAAAATAATGTGAGAGATTGGAGGCAAAGATTGTCGCACTAAGACAGGAAACTGAAAAGTTGAACAAGAGACTCAAGTTTGAAAAAAATTTTGAGGTGTTGAGAAACATTCTGAGAGAATAGAAACCAAAATCATCCAAAGGTGGTATTGGATTCAATGAATTAGAAAAGAAAGAGACCAAATAACCAAAGAAGAAATCCAGCTATGCATATATCCTAAAATGCTCCAGTAAAGGAGAAAGCAACAAGAAACAAGAATATCATTCTCCACAAAACAAAAAAAAAGAGCAATTGGATTAAGGTACCAATAATAAATTTCATAATTTTATCTTATCAAAGGAAGCCCTACATGACCAGGTATTCTTTTTACGGTTATTATTTTTTCTGTCACAATTTTGGTCATAAGATGATGGACTGTAGATCGAGGTTTCAGAGTTGGAATCAAAATTTTCATGCTAGAAACTAAAATTATTTTTCTGAATTGTCAAATTTGAATGAGCATGCGATTAGATGTTATGAATGCAACCAATTTGGCCACATTGCAATCTTTTTCAGGAGTAAGATTACAGAAAAGACAAAGCAAGAGAAAGAGGGAAAACAAATCATTCAGAAAGCCAACAGTAAGAAAGTGTGGCAAAAGATAAAGGAGGGAGAAAAGGAAGAGGCTATGTTAGTACAAACCATGCTCCATGCACAAGATGAAGAAAAACCTTGGTATATTGATAGTGGATTTTCCAACCGTATGAAAGGTGACAAGCAAGTTCTTGAAGCTGAAAAAGGCTAGTAGAGGTATAGTAAAGTTTGGAGATAATACTACAGCCAAGATCACAGGAATAGGTAACATAAAATTAAAATTTCAAGCTAAAGTTGAAAAAATTTTACTCGTTGAAGGATTGAAACATAATCTTTTAAATTTCATTCAAATGTGTGATCAAGGTTATACACTCACGTTTTATGCTAAGGGTTGTGAAATTAGAAAGAAGGATACATGTAATTGGGTTGAAGATGCAAATAGAACAAGGAATAACCTGTACATGTTGAGTGATGTGAAGGGAGAAAAGTGTTTCATGAGTCAAATTGATGAAAGATGGTTATGGCACAAGATACGAGTCACATTAATTTTGACAATGTGGTAAAAATCAGCACAAAAAAACAAAGTGAAAGATTTACCCAAGATCACAAACCTGAAAAGTACTATCTACAAAAATGTCAACATGGGAAGCATCCAAGGGTCAGATTCAGGACAAAGGAGTACCCTACAATGAATCCATTAGAGCTAATTTATATTTATCTTTGTGGGCCAACAAAAACACAAAGCTTGCAAGGTGATTCTTATTTTATGTTATTAATTGATGACTTTACTAGAATGGCATGGTTTGCATTTCTAAAAGAAAAATCATAAGATTTTGATCAATTCAAAAAATTTAAAGCTTTGATTGATAATGAGACAAACTCTAGGATCAAGTGTTTGATATCAGACAGAGGAGGTGAATTTATGTCTAATGAATTTGATGAGTTTTGTGAAGATCATGGAATCAGAAGACATTTTTCTACAGCAAGAACACCACAGAATGGTGTAGTTGAATGGGAAAATAGAATAGTGCAGAAATGGTAAGAATAATTATAAATGAGTCCAAGTTACCGGATGCTTTTTATAGAGAATTAATGTACATAGATTTTTATATTCGAACAAAGCACAAATTTGAGTAAACACATAAAAGACACCATACAAGGTATGGAAGGGAAGATCAACTTCCATGAAACACATAAAATTGTTTGGAATTAAGTGCTACATTAAGAGATATGATGAAGATGAGCTTGGTAAATTTGATTCTAGAGCAGATGAGGGCATATTCCTTGGTTATTCATCAAGAAGTAAGGCTTACATATGATATAATAAGAGACTACGAGAAAGTAATGGAAAGTATAAATGTGAAAGTTGACAATTGGAAGTCAAGAAGAAAAATAGGACACTCAGGTGGTGCAAAAAGAGGATGAAGAAATCTAAACCGAGAAATACGAAGAATAAGAAGAAGAAGAAGAATATAAATGAGAAAACACAAAGGCACCACCCAGATTCGTTCAAAGGAATCATACAAAGAGATCTAATCATTGGAAACAAAGATCTTTGGAGTATAGACAAAGAGGATACTATCAAGTGCACTTAAGAGGTAAACTTTTCCTTATTGTAAAAATTTAAACCGAGTAATTGTAATGAAGCTAGCAAGGATAAGTTTTGGATAAAAGCCATGGAAGAAAAACTTAATTAGATAGAAAAGAATGACACATGGGAGTTAGTACGAAGGCCAAAGGACAAGAATATCATTGGTATCAAGTGGGTATTTAGAAACAAGATAAACGAAGAAGGAGAAGTTGTTAGAAACAAGGCCATTAGTGTGTAAAGGGTACTCACAATTTTAAGGCATTTATTTTGAGGATACATTTACACATTTTTTTCATATGGAGGATGTAAGAATGTTTTTATCATTTCCTTGTTTCAATAAATTTAAAGTTTATCAAATGGACGTAAAATCAGCATTCTTAAATGGAAACTTAGAGGAAGAAGTTTATATAGAGAAACCAAAAGGTTTTATTCTATCAAAAAATTCAGATTTTGTATGTAAGTTAAAAAAGTATCTTTATGGTTTGAAACAAGATCCTAGAGCTCGGTACTCTAGACCTGGTCAAGTACTTATAGGAACAACGATTCAAAAAGGAATTTTGGATAGCAATTTTTACATCAAGATAGAAGGAGAACATCAAGTGATATTTGTGGTTTATGTGGATGACATTATTTTTGGAATTGGTTGCAGGAGACTATGTAAAAAATTTGTAGAGGAGATGCGAAGGAGTTTGAGATGTCTATGCTTTGTGAGTTGTCTTATTTTCTTGGTTTACAAATTTATCAGTCTAGTCAAGGAATTTTTATTTCGCAACCCAAGTATATAAAGGAGATGTTGAAAAAGTTTAGAATGGAATATTGCAATCCAGCTTAGTACACCCATGATTACATGTTACAAGTTGAGTAAGAATGATGCGTCTCCCGAATCTAATCAAACCTTGTATAGGCCCATGATAGGAAGCTTTCTATATACCACAACATCTAGACTAGATATTATGCAAGCTATTGGATTAGTTACATGGTTTCAAGCGGCACCAAAGGAAACTCATGTGGTAGCAGTAAAAAAAATTTTCAAATATTTGAAAGGTACATTGGATTATGGTTTATGGTATCCAAAGAGTGATGATTTCACTCTTATAGCATTCACAGATGTATATTAGACAGGAAGTGTTGATGACAAGAAAAGTACAAGTGGGGGAGCTTTTTATCTTGGTGACAGATTAATGTCATGGTTCAACAAGAAATGGGCCTCGCCATTGTCTACACCAGAGGTAGAGTATATTGTAGCAATGACGTGTTATACACAGTTCTTTGGATGAAGCAAACATTGAAGGACATGATGATAGAGTATGAGCATCATATTTCCATTTTCAATGAATATACAAGTGTTATTAACATCTCGAAAAAATCCATTCATGCATTCCAGACAAAGCACATTCCCATTAAGTATCACTTTTTGAGAGGGAAAGTTACAAATTAGCAGGTGAAATTAGAATATGTTGGGACTAAGGATCATATTGTTGATATATTTACAAAACCCCTACCGAAGGAATATTTTGAGTCACTCAGAAAAAAATTTAGGAATGGTTCCCTGTCACTCTAACTCATTGACTATCTCGGGGGAGTATGGACATCGGGGATCTACACATTGCAGTATCTTCACTCCGAGTACAGTTCAGGTGACAAGCTCAATTATCCCCTTGTCATTAAATTCAAAGGGGAGAATTGTACAATGGGGAGAGTTGTATAGAACATGTAAAATGTAGTAGTACGAAAGAGCTCGAGAGACGAAAGTTGGATTTCATAGCAAACAGTTTTCATGTCTATTTTTAGCGAGGGTTTGCCATCAATGACAAAGGGGAGTTTTTTGAGTATTTTTCATTGATTTCAAAGGTACAACATTAGTGTTGATGGAAATATTGAGATTTAAATATTTTTTAATATTCAACATTACAACATTAGTGTTCGTAAAATATTTATCCATGCCAAAATTAGTGTGATGTCAAAATTTGAATATTTTAATATTCAACATCACCAAGGAATCTTACAACACATGGTGGGATGTGTAAGACAATATATTACGTGTAAGAGATCCTATTATAGCTTATTACGCATAAGAAATTCTATGACATCTTATGACATGTAAGAGATTCAATGACAACTTATGACGCGTAAGAGATTCTATGGCAGCTTATGATGCGTAAGAGATTCTATGACACTTAAGATATTTTATGACACATAATAGATTATATGATGCATAAGAGGAGTTACTTAAAGAGGTGTAAGGAATTTTAATAAGGTTTATGATGCATAAAGGATTTACTCTTACATGTGTAAGAGAATATTTATATTTGGATCAAATATTTAATATCGTTGTAACTGATAAATGATGTGGCTTCTTTATGGTGAATTTTTTCATGTAGGAGATTTAAATTTCAATATAGGTGCCAAAATTGGCCCATGGTATGGGCACATGATTTTAGGAAAACCACAAGTGGTTTTTTATCTCCTTCTTTCTATTTAAGCAAGTGTTGTGTGCACATTTTGATGTGAGCAAGAAAGAGAAAATTTTGTATGAGTGTGATATGTATGTGAGCTGATATTATAAATATCTTAAGTGAGTATGAGTATGTGAGATAGATAATATAGAAGGAGAAAGTATCATTGATTTGTATTGCATATTTTCTGGAGTGGGTGCTTTGGATTGGGGATTGGTGTCTCTAGAAGTTGGTGCTTCAAATCAAAGATTGCATAGTCAGTGGTGTTTGCATTCAAGGGCTGAATTGGTGTTCAGCTTGGAGATTGGTGTCTTCTGTGAGTGGGTGCTCACACTTTTTAAACCTATTTTTTTGGTTGGATTTGGACAATAGATCCAAGAAGTATCTTTTGGTGGATGTAGCCCACACTTTGGGTTAACAACAGTATATCTGGTGTTATGTGCATTTGATTTTTATGTGTTTTCTCATTTTACTTTCATATTTTAATATCTTGTTAAGTGTGAAAAAGAAAATTAATAAGTTGGAGAAAAAAAATTATTGTCGAATACTAATTCAGCCCCCTCTCGGTTTCCCATGATTCTAACAAAGATACTTCATGTAAATATTCCCCCACATAATCATGAGTATGACAAGGATATTACACTAAATTTGGTCATAGATGGATGGATTCTGGTGCATAATTCCAATAGATACGCTTTTGGAAGTTAATGTACTCACGTTGGATACATGGACTTAGATGAGAAGATCACCATTATAGCCTTATTCGAATTTGTTATATATGGCAAAAGAACTAGTTCTAATCCTATTGGATTTCCAAAGGATGTGACTATTACAATTTAGGCAGACAATTTTATCGGGATTTTTAAGTGTAGGATCTATCTCGGAGCGGATAACTTCCTAGTGTTACTTGTGCACCCCTAGTGTTATGAAAATAATGTATATTTGTTCTTAAACAAGTGGTAAATTAGATTTGATAACAAGGAATAGCCCGTAATTATACATTTGAAAGATGCAAAGGATGATCCATATGTTGAGCCTTTGAGTGAAGGATAATTGAATGGGATATATGCGTGCATAATCAAGGACCTTGAGGTAACCCAGAGCCATCTAAGGAAGAAGTGATATAGTAGGATGATGCTTAGTCATCCCCAGTGACACTATAATTATTGCATGTGATAACTTTGTGCATATAACGTATGAAGGAGTTGTGTGAGAGATCAAAAAATATTTTTACTCGAATGATCATTCTATGCATGGTTAGGTGCTTGAGTTATAACCAGGTACCTCAATGTACTTGGTGAAGGGAACCCTGATGTATTTCTACACACCATGGAAGCCTAGTAGAATAATGAAGGGGATAGGATAAATATACTAGTGTATACTTTACACGGACAACATCATGCTAGTGGGAAACACACAGAGACAACCTATTGGAATGTTGAGAACTTAGAATCACCTTTTATACTAGGTTTCTAAGGAGAAATTCACCTTCTTAGAGATGTGAATTCCATGGAAAGTCTTTTTCTTCACATCATGTTCAGAATATTGAGACACTTTGGATGGAGGGGAATAAGGCCTTGCCACCATCACTCTAGGTGCATGATTTCTACTCCACGTTAGGTAGTTTCACACACGCATGGAATTTTCATACATAATTGACAAGAGAAACACTTAATTTTCAGCAGATGACCTTAGGTATGATCCATACTTTTGATTAATTTTCTACTAAACCTCCAATCAATGAAGCACTATATATTATGAAGCACCTTACTTTGGGAGATAACATGAAGGTTGAGGAACTCTTATTAGATATGTTTAGAGAGTTGGATTTAGAGGAGAACCTTGAACTTGAAGATATTGAAGAAGAAGAAATGGTTCATGCCTAGGAAGTAAAGGAAAAGGGTAAATTGGTATGCATGATAAATGATGAGGATGATGAGGATAATAACCTGGATGTTAACCACACTGAAGGTACACACAAGGTAATGGACACAACAGATGAAAAGGCATGCACGTATCATGAGCCTATGAAAATAAATAAGGTTAACATTGGAACATATGCAAAGCCTAAGGAGGTCATTATTAGTGATTACTAGTCGGAGCAGGAAGTGGCAAATATTATTGAACTTTTTACAATTTTTAGGACTTATTTGTTAGGGGTTATCGTGAGTTAAAAAGGATTGCACCTTTCTTTATGTGAGATGAGAATAAAACTTAATGTTTCCCTATGTTTGGCCTATAAGCTAGATCTGAGGGTAGATCAAACCCAATAAGGTGCATGCCTGATTAGAAAGAGGCCTTATAAGATGAATCATGATGAAGAAATGTGCATCATCATGATGAAGAAATGAGCAAGTCCTACCCTTAACATTAATAACTTTGACATTAATCAAAACACAATGTAAATTCATGAACTCGATTCTCCTTAATTACCTAATTAAACATTAAAATGAACCTAAGTAGTTCAAATGGCAATAAAATCATATTTTCTTGCTTTGATCCTTCAATGGATGCTTGGGTGTGAGGTTTAGCTCTTCAAGAATGGAGGATGGAGATCTCAAGAATGACAAAAATTGGCTATTAGTATGAAACTATGTGTTTTCTTTTATCTCTTGAGATATTTAGGTGTAAGTGTAGAAGTAGAGGGAGGGTTGTTTATATAGCCCAAAGGATAAAGGATTCAACACATCCTCATGAATGTGGGACTAATGGAGATGTAGAGTTAGTTATGGATAAGGAGGGTTTATATGCAGGTTGAGTTAACTTTATGAGGGTTTAGTTTGTCCTTAAGTGGCTCATGTGGATAAAGGGGTGTATTAATTAATCAAGATGATTAATTAATACATTTGAAAGCTTTTATAAGCTTTTAGATGGATACTAGTGTGATTTGGACCATTAGAGAGGAATTAAACCAATTAAATAGAGATTTATTGATTTAATGAGAAGGGAGGCTAATTAATCAATAATAATTAATTAGACTAGATAGAAGGTGTTGATTAACGAAGGGTCACTTAATTAGGTATGTGTTGGATAGGGGACTTAATTAATTAGTGTAATGTAATCAATTAATGACAATGGAAAAGAAGATGAACACTATTGACAATATGTTGTCAATTTGTAGGAAAGGAGATAATTAGCGCAATTTAAGTATTTAAATTGCTCGGGTGTAATTATAGGTGTCTACATTTGCCTCTCTTTGGGGTGGCAAAAGTGACGCCACTTCAAAGATAGTAAACGGAATAAAATTTTGAAGGGATAGAAGTAAAATTATTAGAGGGAGAGATTCCCCCAAGTTTTGATGGGGTGATGAAAGAAGCCGATCGACGATCGAAAAAGGTGAGAGATAGGTAGAAGAATGGGGAGAGGCAGGATGCCTCAATGAGAGAAAAAAACTTAGGAGTGAAAGGGAAGTGTGTAAAAAAATTAGGAGGGGAGAGAAGAGCTTAGCCTCTAGCCATTGTTTATTGGAACAATTTTGATATCATCATATTGCCATATGAACTATATCATCGGTCCTTATGAAAAATATAAGCATACGAAAATGGTAGAATGACATGAAAAGCCATACTACGAATAATTTTTCATTGCGAAAGTACCAACTCCACGCAAAAAAAAATAATGCAATGCAATACGAGAAGGAAACATGCTCATATAACAGGGAAAACAAGTATGAACGCACATATCCAACCCAACAACGGTCAAGACAATTGTACAAATGTTTTGTTATCAATGTCAAGAGATCCCCAAGTCCGTGATTGACAACATGGGTTAAAAATGATGCCCTGAGCAAGAATACATGAAAGGGGAAATGAAAATGGACATGGGGTCCATGAAAATCATTTGTGTGCCACAAAACAACACCAGGCAACAAAAGTACCCTAGAGTATAGACGAAGCAAGCAGCTAGCTTTTTGAATGGTTGTGAATCCGTGATTCACAAGTCATATTAATTGGGGAAGATGTGAGACAAACCAACAGGATATGGAGAAAATACCATTCACAAGACACAAGTTTCAGCCGTAATAAGCAAGTTACTATTTTTGTAGGGTTTTTTACTTTTTAAGATTTTTGTTGAAAATTTTTGCCCTGTTTTTGGATTTTTGATATATATATTATTTTATTTTTTTCTTTCAAAACCATGGGGAACAGTGGAAGAAAGTAGAACAAGGAAATGAAGGGCCTAGGGGCAACAGAAAGTGCCCTAGGTGGAAGAAAGAAGAAACAAGTGACAAAAATGGCCTTATTTAGTGGAAAAATTAAGAAAAAATAATTATTTGAAATATAATTATTTACGAGAGTGTTAAGAAGAATAAAAATTGCCAGGAGCAATAAAATTTTCCGAGGGAGAAGAAAGGGGTATCGGACAAAGAAAAAAATGCCCCAATAATGTGAAAAATAAGAGAAAATAATTATTTAATAAAAATAATTATTCCACTATGAACATAGTAGAAAATTGTGATCGAAACAGCCTCCGGCCCTCCCGATGGTGAAAATGGGTTAATATACCCCACCAGGGGGTAAAAACATCGCGACCAATTCATTTTAACTAAGCAGTTTAGAAAATTTACTGTGAGGATCTGACACTAAGGAGAACCATGGTGATTTCACAAGACCTATTGAGGCACACAGATGAAGTCTGGGGTACCAGCCGACACGCAGACGATGGCCCCTTTGTGAGTATTGAAACCTTTCTCATTAATTTTTGTCATTAATGCCCTAAATTTGAGCTTTAGTCGTAGGAAAATGCATTAGTGTGCTCGCGCGGAGGTGCAAGTGTGGGATAGGGGTATAGGCAAGAGCGGTGTTTTGGGGATGCAAACATATTTTTGGGGGCATGCACCAAAATATATACATGCACACATGCTAACATAGACAACACACACCCACGCACACGCACACACACAAACACTCATGCGCACACACGCACATGTGGGAAATGGGGTGCACACGTGAAAATCATGGCACAGGCATGAAGAGGGAGGGCACACACATGAGCATACACACACAAGCACAAGCACCCAATGTGTGGCACACACACCAAAAAGGGCATATAGGTACCCAAAAGAGGGTGCACATGCTAGAAGACACACGTGTGCAACCACATGTGCTGCGAAATGTGGCACACACACCCAAAAGGGCGTGCATGCACCCTAGACAGTGAGAAAAAGATAGGAAAGTGTCCAAAACATGACACGTAGAAGAATTTTTAGGATTTTTGGGTTAACCCTAAAAGATGAGATAGATTTTTAGAAGAAATGTTAGGAACTGATTAGCGAGCGTGTTATTTTACAGAGATGACTACTAGTTTTGCGGACACTAAGCAACATACCCATTGTAGAGCTAGAGGGTAGTATGTGTTGGTGTGACTGGCAAGCCATGGTGATACTTCTTGAGGCGGTGGGGCTAGGCCCTGTGTCTCAGATGTCATTTATCATATTAGATCACGGCCTATTGATTGCACTAGCCGAGTGATGGCATAACGAGAGTCAGTGCTTCAGACTGCCCACAGGAGAGCTGACGGTGACTATTGAGGATGTATGGCAGATTCTTTGCATGCAGATGATGGGTACTTTGATTGAGTATAGCTCTGATGCAAGGCTGATTAGAGAAGCTTGTAGTTCCTTGCTTGGTGTTGATGTTATACCTCATGATGGGATGACTATAGCATTACATGAGTGCATCTCCAACCCTACATTACATCGGGTTCCTCTATACATCATGGCTTTTATCAGTGGGTTCCTCCTCACTGATAAGACAAGGACCTCATTTATGAGAGGACTACTACCGTTGGTTCATGGTATCTATAGCAGCGAGAGATATTGTTGGGGGCAGTGCATACTGGCCCACCTATACTGGGATTTACACTTGATTACATACCATGGTCAGAAGACCGTGGGTCTAGCCTCATTATTATAGATATGGTCATGGGATCATATTGTGATCGAATGCCCCATGGGCCCCTTTCATGTTTGAGATCCCAAGGAGCCATCATATATGGCATGGGTAGTAGCTGGTGGGGATGTACATGGCCATCTTGGTAGCCTATTCAGATATAGGTGAGAGTTTGACAAGCTGGTAGAGATAGACGTCATCTAGCGGCCATATAGGCATTTCCAATGGCCATAGGATGCCACAGAGCTCAGCATGTGCCTGGTGGAGCACTTTCTCATTGGTAGCCATAGTTACATCATGGAGTTATACTTGAGTAGATAGGTGTCAGCGGCAGCTCGGTAGGGTACAGGGGGTCCCCCAACTAGATATCTAGCATGCACATAGGGATTCAGAGAGGCAGACCATGGGGCCTCGTATACTGGTGGCTCAAGCTAGGGTGAGTTTCACATAGGTGGTCCTACAGGTATGGGACCCAGTTCGACAGGTGAGGGATCTCGAGACCACAGCTAACTATGCATCCTGGTATGCAATAGTATTACCCCAAGTGCCTCACTATTCCGAGGAGGCTTGGGCAACGAGTGCATTCACCCTCCCATAGAGATATGGCATGGTGAAGAACGTAGGGCAAGGGAAGTAAGTAGCATAAGGGCCGACCTAGTAGATTCTTTTGATGGTATCCCACATATGGATAGGGTGCCTCACAGCACAGGACTAAGGCCATAGGCCTAGTACAGCAACAGCAGCAGCCACCCGGAGGCAGTGGTCTTTGACCGGGGACGTCTTCTACAAAGACCTTAGGGACAAGTCCCTAAGGCACACACAAACCTCCCATCCAAAGTGGCACGAGATAACCACAAGACAGGTGTGCAATTATGCTGACTCATACTGACTACTCATAGCCGAGAGAGATGAGGCTCAAGGTTGGTGTATGACTGTCATAGCAGAGAGAGATGAGGCTTGAGCTCACATTGTTATCTTACTTTCGAGCGGGATTAGGCTCAGCCCAAGCTAGCCCAGTGATGATAGAGTGGCATGGTGGAGCTAGATTTGGGAGACAATGGCACATGGGGCTCAAATATTGAGCCTTCTTCATCATCCCATCCACAGTGCAAATGGTTGTTGCACAGAGAGATCATGTGTATGCATGATCACATGCACTACTAGCATAGAGGGACTAGGCCCGCACCAAGATGCAGACTATGAAAACAAGAGAGAGACCGAGAGGTTTCTTCCTCTAGATAGGCCAAGGAAGACTTGGGACAAGTGATAGGCGAGTGAGATACTACCCTTCAAGAAACGTTCACCTCTGGAGATGCTTGACTAATACGTGATGCCACTAGGATTGGTGGTATGGCCCTATTTTAAAGGACTAATTATTACAGAGTGGTTCCTCTAGAGCAGTGAGAGTAGCACCGCCATAGCCATCGGTCGAGTCGAGTGCATCAGGATCTTGATCACAGAGATCAAGCCATTTGACCAAATTAGTGAGACAGTCCCTTCTAATGCAGCCGGTCGACTAGCACCATCCCACCTCCGGTGTTTGGTCGACCAAAGGACAGATCTGAGAGCCTCGGCGAGGGTGAGAGCTACTAAGGTTGATATCTTCAATTTTTTTATGTACAATTATTTATATGTATGCCTCTTATGAAGGCCAATTTTTTGATGTACACTTATATATATGTATTTTGATGATGCCTCATGATGAAGGATTGATTCTTTCTAATACATTCCCTTTTTTATGGCATTGTGTATCGATGATGTAGTGTATTGAGTATCGATCTAGACATTTTATATTTGTATAGACATTTATAGATCTTTATACACCTCATTGAAGGCATTTTTGATATAGAGCACTTATTTGCACCCATTTTTGATATAGATGTATATTGACACACATGTATATATATGAGGATTTCTTTTTGGGCTCAGATACACATGTTTATGAGATGATGCATATTATTGTTTTTATGTCTTGATGCATGTGACATGAGTGGGATAATTCTATGATGTGAAATACCCTTTTAAATTACTCTATGTTGATTCTCATTGCATATTACATTTGTTGATTCAACACTTATGGATGTATGGCTTTGATTCAGCTTGTGACATGAGTGGGCATAAAATGTACCCTTTTCAAAAGTCGATTCTCATTGCTTATTACATTTTTTTGATTCAGCACTTATGGACGATGTGATGATGTTATCTGATTTTGTACATTGTATGTATCTGATTTCAATGTTTTGATGTATACATGTGATGTGGATGTTAGATGATATCAAATGCATTTCTCATGTGTTATTTTGATGTATATGGATAGGATGATATGATGATATTGGTGGGGGGTATATTTTTTATCATGCGCAACCCCTCTTGCCCCCATTGATGATACGATATGTGATGATTAGCTTAGCATACATGCATGATGTAAAACTTAGCATTTTGTTTATATATGATGTATAGATGATGTTATATGTGATGATAATGATGGTAATGTGATGTGAATGATAAAAAAATAGAGCACATGCAATAAACACAACCAATTGCTAACAAATAACACTAGGAAATAATGCAATACACCATGATTCACCATGCTTTATTAACATGCAACAAACAAAACCAAATGCTTAAGAAAGAACATAATGAATTAACACATTACATCATGATTTCCCAAGATTCACCAAAGATGCAAAAAAACATACCGCAATATGCACAAGCAAGAATAAATCTAATCTAAGCAAGAAAAGATGAATCCTAACAAAGTATGCCCAAGAAACAAACAACCCAAAAGCAAGAATACAAAACAACTATACAAGCAACAAGCAAAGCAAGGAACAAGACAATGCAAGTAACTATTTTTGTGTAAGATTTGTTTTCATGCACCGATTTTCTATTGTTTAGGTTTTTGTGAAACAATTTTCTATTGTTTAGGTTTTGTGAAACAATTTTCTATTGTTTTTTATTTTTGTGAAACAATTTTCTATTGTTTTTATTTTTGTAAAAAAATGTTCTATCATTTTTGGTGTTTGTGAAACAATGTTCTATTTTTTTTGGTGTTTTCTAATGATTTTTTAGAGCTATGTGTAGGTAACCAAGAAAGCGTGGATGCCCCCAGCGTTAGATGAGGATTATATAAGGGCAGAAGCCACGTGTTTATGAACAAGAAGGTAAAGTCATTGAGTTGCCCCCAGCGTAAGATGGGAAATAGCGAAAGACCATACCCCTCACAGATGAATAGAAGAAGGCAAAGCCAGATCCAGCCTGATAGAATGGGGCGCATAGGAAATCTCGAAGGTAGAACCAGATCCAGGCCAAAGAAAACTACCCTCCTAATAAAGAATGCTTGTGAACAATGAATCCTCCTGAGGCACTAGAAACTGGTTTTCACCCAAGAACTTGTCCAAAGTGCCACAATTTCTTGGTTTCACTAGTGGACGACCTATTTTCTCTTTTTCTTTTCTAATTTTTTAATTTTTATGATGATTTTTTTAATTTTTTTTTACTTCCTTGCATCATGTTTTAAGCATAGAACCTCTTAAGATGCATGGCGTTCATGGGCTCCCTGAGCTCATCACCATTGGGTGAGCTAGTTTTATACCCCGTGCCATACCCGGCAACTATGACATAGGGTCCCAACCAATGTGGTTTGAACTTCCCTTATTTTCTCACTCGCTTTGGTGTTGAACTGTTCTCCTTCATGACTAAATCACCAACCTCAAACCGAGTGATGATTCTTTTGTTGTAGTTTCTGGAGACTCTATGTTGATACAATTTCATGTGATTAAGAGTGTGAATTCACCTCTTATCCAGAGTTCTAACTCAGCCAGCCTTGCCACTCAATAATCTTCATCCTTATCCGTATAGTTTTGAAGAGAAATTCTCGGGACAGAAATTCAATCTCTAAAGGGATGATAGATTATGTCTCAAACACTAGGGAATATGGTGTCACACCTGTAGGAGTGTGAATGGATGTTCGGTAAGCCCAAAGGGTTGGATGGATTTGTAGGTGCCGCTTTCAACTTTTTTACTCGACCATCTTTTCCATTATCCTTACCAAAGTCTTATTTATTACCTCAGCTTGTCCATTACCCTAAGGGTAATATGGCGTGGACCATTTTAACCTGATTTGGAATCGTTGGCAAATAACTTTCATAGTTTTGTTCTTAAATGACTTCCCATTATCTGTAATAATGGTTGTAGGAATACCATATCAACAAATAATGTGATTCATGATAAATTTAGAAATCTGGGCTCATGTGACATAGGTTAAAAGGATAGCCTCCACCTATTTTGTAAAGTATTATGTAGCTGTGATGATATGTGTACGACCATCGATGAGGTAGGAGTGATTTTTCCTATTAAATCAAGTCCCCACTTGGAGAATGGCCATGGGGTAGTGATAGATTGCAATGGTTGCTACAGAGCATGAATGAAATTTCCATACTTTTGGCAAAGTACACAATTTCTAACATAATTGCAACAATCAATTTCCATGGTAGGCCAATAGTAACCTACTCTCAAAATTTTCTTAGCCAAGACCATTCTGTTTGTATGTGCACCGCACACCCCTTCATGTACTTCTTTGATTGCTTGGATTGACTCCGTCACATCCAGACAATGTAATAGATTCCCATCGTAGCCATGACAATAAAGTGTACCTCCTAAAAGGGTGTAACGGGCTGTCTCGGACGAATCAGGCTTTACTTTTTAGAACGGAGATATCATGTGGGAATGAAATGTCCTTAAGATAGGTGTAAATGGGTTCGTAACATGAGGAATTGGGACCAACAACCTCACAAGCTAGGTAATATTCTGGCATTTCATACGCAGTGGCGTAGATTTTCTACGAAGAATGTCATGTCATTATTCTCTAGTGGAATACGAAGCATAGACCCCACCATTGCCATGGCATCTACCGATCTATTCTACACTCTTGGGATTTTCTCAAAGGTGATGCGCACAAAATACTCCTTTAGAGTTTCCACTAAATTTTTGTAAGGTATGAGCTTGTCATCCTTAACCTTGTATTCACAATTAACCTATTTGATAATTAATTACAAATCACCCACAACCTTGACATGATGAACATTCCACTTGATGGCTAGCTTCATTCCTACAATAAGAACTTCATATTCTGTAATGTTGTTTGTGCAAGGGAAGCCCAGGCAAAAATCCTATGGTATAGGATCGCCAGAAGGAGTAATAAGGACCACTCCTGCACCTAAACCATGAAACATAAAGGATCCATCAAAATTTATCTACCATACAACAGATTCTTCAATGTAGAGAAAGGAGGCATCTAGCATATCTAGATTCAAAGGTTTTGTGCTTTGCAAAGGTGCTTCCGCTAGCTGGTTTGCAAGTACCTGTCCTTTAACCAATTTTTAATGGACAAATTCTATGTCAAACTCACTAAGTAGAATGATCCAATTAGCCATTCTACCTGTGAGGGCAGGTTTGGACAATAAATACTTGAGTGGGTCAACTGTTGATATGAGCTTGGTCTTAGTATTTAATAGGTAATGACGAAGTTTTTGAAAATTAAAAACAACGACCAAGAAATCCTTTTTAATTAGAGGATAATTAATCTCATAGGTGATGAGGGTGTGACTCAGATAGTACACCACTTTCTCTTTATGACCAAGGTCATATTGGGTGAGCAACGCACCAATAGAAAATTGTGTAGCCGAAAAATAGAGCAAAAGTGGTTCCCTAGGAGTGGGAGGCATGAGGACAGGTGGATTAGCCAAGTACTATTTAAGCATAGCAAAGGCTTGATGTTGCTTAAGTCCCCAAATGAAAGTGATGTCCTTTTTAAGAAAATGGGTGAATGAGTGACATTTATCTGCAAGCTGGGAGATTAAGGGCGAATGGCTTGAATTTTCCCCTATAAGCTATGCAGTTACTTGATATTCTTAGGTGGAGGCATTTCAGTGATAGCAAACACTTTAGCAGGGTCTACCTCAATACCTCATCTTGACACAATGAAACCCAATAGTTTCCCTAATAGCACACTGAAGACACACTTTTTGGATTCAACATGACTTTTTATTCATGCAGGCATTCAAAGATATGCCACAAAATGATAGGATGAACCTCTCTTGTTTTGGACTTTCCCAGGATTTCATCTACGTAGTCCTCCATGATATCATGAATCATATCATGAAAAATCATTGTCATGACCCGATGATAAGTTTCTCCTACGCTTTTGAGACCAAATGGCATCACCCGATAGCGAAGGTGGACCAAGAAGTTGTAAAAGCTATTTTGTGTTGGTCTTCTTTAGTAATCTTAATTTGATTATATCTCGAAAAACCATCCATGAGTGATAGCATTTCATACCCTAATGTTGAGTCAACAATCATATCAATGTTGGGAAACAGAAAATCATCTTTAGGGAAAGCTTTATTGATGTCCCTAAAATCTATGCAGATTTGGATACCAATAGGTTTTTTCTGGATAGGAACAATGTTCAATATCCATTCAGAATAATCAATTGGCCTAATGAATCCGGCTGCAAGCAATCTTTCCAACTCTTCTTTAACCAATAGGGCCACTCTTGGGTGCATCTTTTGGAGCTTTTATTTCATAGGCTTGGCATCTGTGTGCACGTACGAATAGATTGTGTACAACCAAATTCAAATCTAAGTCGGCATGTCTTTGTAAGACCATGCGAATACATCAATAAACTCTCGCAGAGCATAGTGAACATCTTTTGTTCTCTAGCCAAGAGTGATGCTCCCAATTTTACCATCTTGGGATCTTATTTTGTACCAAGATTGACATCAATGGTTTCTTCGAATAGCAATTTTGATAAGTCCTCCATACGTGTAGGATCAAGAGGCGTGTTCGAGATCTTCATCCAAGGATGTCTCCACGTGATTTTCATCCTTAGCGTGGTCACTTTGTTTTTCCTTTGATTTTCTTATTTGTTTATCAGCCGATTAGCCTCAAATATGTTTTCACTTTGTGACTTGGACTTTGATTTTTACCGAGGCTTTTCTTTAGAACTTTTCCCTCATTTTTCTTTAAATTTTTCTTACCATGAAGTTCATACTCCTCACCGAAGTAGGTGCAAGTAAATAAGTCGATAAAGAAACCTTTCTTGTGATCTCCAATGTTAATTGTATCCCTTATGCCCATGAGTTCTTTGATAGCCTAATAATTTTTGAATAAATCTTTTAGCATGTGATGTTGTTAGTCCCATTCAACAAGGGAATGGTAGACAAGGTCAAGGGTTGGTTTCGTGGTGGTTATGGTTAGGACGGCGTTATTCATGAAAAGGTTCGTGGAGGCTAGATCCTCATAGTGGCTATAATGGGAATTTGTATCGTTGTCTAGATAGTCAGAGCTATCCTCACACTCATAAAAAGTAGCATCTTGATCATTAGGATGTGCTCCATAAGGGAAAATCCCAATTTTTTATCTTTCTGTTTTGAAATGTGGAAGGGGGACTGGTTCTCTTTGTCCTTGTTCATTCCTCCCACATCCTAGGCCTTTGTAGCCAATGGAGTACATCATTCTACGAGATTTTTCATATTCTGGGTTTTAATAACATGATTGCTTGAGTATCTTCAATGACCCAAGTCAGTAGGTGGATCAAGCAATTTCTCCTCAGCCTAACAAGCCTCCAGGTAGGAACGACCCAATAGTGTGTTCCTCTTTAGGTCTTCTGAAGCAGTAGTTGGGTCAACCTCTAGTCTTGGGTGACAAGGAGAGGTTGTAAACCAAGTGTGCTTGTTGTACATTATACTCCCATAGCAATATTCAAGGATTTTCATCTCCCATGAATCAAATGGAGATGTTTAAGTAGACGCTCCCGTGAGTGCAAGAACTAAGAGAATCTAAATCCACCCGGGATCCCATGGCTTCAGATTGGAGAGGGACAGCTATATCTATGGAGGGACATGTATATGTACCCTTTTGTGTAAAGCTATTGAGAGCTCTACAATAAGCAAAGGGCTCAGAATATCCTTGTATTGTAACTATATGTCCCTCATGCTTCAACTTGATGCATTGATGAAACATTAATGGCAAGCCTTGCATGGCATGAATCCATGGTCATCCTAGAAGCATGTTATATGGAAGTTCCAAGTCTAGGACATGAAACTTTGTCTGATGGAAAGTGGGACCCACCTCCATGGGTAGTGTGATGGTGCTTGCTAACTCCCTTTTCATGTTGTCATATGTGGTGATCGTGATAATATGGGACTCAAGATATTCTTCCGTATGTCCCAACCGTTTGACAAACTTAAGCATGTAAATGTTTAGCCCAGATCCATTATCCACAAACACTCGTTTGATCTTCCTATGGGTGATAACTACCTCAATGTATAAGAGAATATTATGTGTTCGATTCTCAGTAGGGATCTCCCTATGGTTGAAAGCAAGATGTTCACTTTGTGTGATGTTTGCCATCGTGGCTTGAAGGTGTACAAGATCAAATTCTAAAGGCACTCCCAACCCCTGGAGAGTTTGGTAGAGAATTTATTCATGCACATTGGATATCTTGAGAAGATCTAAGATCAAAATCTTAGCGAGACGTCTTTGCAAGTTGTTCTAAAAGGTTATATTTACCATTTACGGGGTTGACGGAGAAGGTTCCGTAATCACGAGGTGAGTACGCCTTGTCACCACAAAAGCAGCCTCCTTTCCCTTGATCCGGATGGTATTGACACGGTTAGTAGGAGAGAGAATACATCTGACAAGTGAATCATAATGATTTTTATCTCTTTTGGTGTACAAGTAATTCATGACTTTATAAGTTGTGTGTGCCAAATGTGTGCAAGTGTTTCTACAATTTTAGCAAGAAAATTACCACCTAGAAATAGCTTCCTAACCTAGCTAAAAATGAGAAATTACACCATCATGATGAAGAAATGAGCAAGTCCTACCCTTAACATTAATAACTTTGAAATTAATCAAAACACAATGTAAATTCATGAACTCTATTCTCCTTAATTGCCTAATTAAACATTAAAATGAACCTAAGTAGTTCAAATGGAAATCAAATCATATTTGCTTGCTTTGATCCTTCAATGGATGCTTGGTGTAGATCAAGGATTTCATGCTTGTTACCTATCCAAGTTAATGCACCAAACTAAACACAAAAACCCTGAAAAACTCCAATAAAATTGATACCTGATGGACAAGATCCGAAGATGTAGACGGATAAGGAGGTCGATGTAGATAAGACGGGCGCACACGAGTAATTCGCACAATAGATCCGAGTAACCTGCAAGACACCGATGCTTGACAGAAAAAGACCACGTTAAAAGGTATTTAGGTGGACTGCCCGAGAAGTGGGTCCAGGAAGCGATAAGCTTCCTCGGCGGATGTCAGTCCACGTTTTCAATTAAGTAAAGAAGCATACATGATAAAAGATGTACATATAAGACTAGATTTTCTGATTACAGTAATGAAACCAAATTTAAACAGCAGACAGAAAGCTACAGAAAACAGGAAACTATGAAATAAAGCTGGATTTGTGTTACCTGTGTCCTTTTACCTGTCTGCAGGATGATCGGCATCGATTATGTAGAATCGGCGTCGATTTATGTGATTGGCGTCGACTGATGTGATCGGCGTCGATCAAAGCAGATCGGCGTCGATCAAAGCGACGGTCAATCGGGGACAATGCGAGAAGATTCGGAAATTGGAAAGTGAAGGACGGATCGTCAACGTCTGCTGGATGTGCCGAAGTTGGTGAGATACTGGAACAGAGTCACCAGAAGATCGATGGATACGTGTGATGTTGATGTGATAGGAGCAGAGTAACGGTGCTCCTCTCAGGGATTGATTCGGATAGGATCCTATCTCATTTGATACACTTGATGCTAAAAGATCTCTCTTTCTTACAACCTGTTCGTGCGCGTGTTCTTCCTCCTTTTTTCGTCTTTTTTTTTTTCGTCCCTAGAACTGAGTTCTGGGTTTGTATTTATAATCGGCGCCGCTCCTAAAAAATCGGTGCCGACCGTATAGGTCGGCGCCGATCGCGGGACAGACTCCCGAGATGGCCAAAATGAACGATTTCTAGAAAGATAAGAGTTACCCCAAATACGGGAAATATCCCGCTTGGGGAAGAGGAAAAATAGGGGTGATACATAGATAGAATAAATTTGGGGTAGATAAGTGGTTAAGATACATGGGAAGAGGTGTAATTAAATATTTAATATTTAATTACTCACGGGTAAGATACAATGGGGTGAATTAAACTTAGGATAGGTGTTTAAATCACAAATCGGATAATATCCCAAGGGGATAGTGGTGACGTAAACGTGCCCCAGGCTACCTGAGCAGGGAAACGAATGTGAGGGACACTAAATTGAGTAACCAATTTTAAGTGTCTACATTTTGCCCCTTTTTGTCAAGTAACTTGCGATGAGCAAGGTTATGAGACAAAAACAAGGAGATGGAAGAAGGGAAGAAAAAGTGATGATGTGATCCCCCTCAAACTAGGGATGGGATGGATGATAGAACAGATGATCCCAAGTTTGAAAGAGGTAGATGAAAACGCAGGATGCCCCAGTCGGATGTCTGGAGTAGATCTGATCATTAACGATGTACAAAAATAAATAAAAAGGCAGCAACCTAAGGAACTCACATTGGTAGGGCAAACTAGACGGTCTCCTCATGAGACGACGTTAGTGCCTACAGACCCGCTTAACTCTAAGTTGCCAAAAAGTACGAGTGTCCCACGCAAAGGGAACAAAACCCGAAATAGACGGTGATATCGAAAAGATGCGCCGAAAGGCAATATTCATGCACAATAATGATCAGATGGATAAATAAGCCAAGCATCAACACTATGGCAAACAGATATGGAAAATCGATTTTGCGATCACGATGTCGGCGACGACCAAGATAAACGGCGTCGATAAAAAAATCGGCGCCGACCAAACGTAGCGCATATAAATATGCGAACGGAAAACGTAAACGATTTATTTTCATCGTGACGATTGATTCAGAGAGAGTCAGAATTTGGATTTGAGCACCATGGAAGCCTCTGGGAGTGGTCAGAAGCGCAGGAGGACACGACCTGGGGTAAGTGGTTCTTCTTGAACCCGTTGTATTTCATTTTTTTTTTGTATTTTTTTTTGTTTGTAGGAGGCCAGGGTCCGATTTATGTCCGGACAGTCAATCGGCGTCGATTGGTATAATCGGCGTCGATTGTTGTTTCGAAGCGTCGATTGGTATTAATCGGCGTCGACTAGAAATAAACGACGCCGATTTTATTAAATCGACGCCGATTGGAAGAGATGAGATTTTTGTTGTTGTTTTGGATGTTGTGATTTGGGTAAATACGAGACTAATATTGCTCTTGATGTCGTGGGTGCAGGCACGAGAGGCTCTACACATGAGGGATGCTATTCCCGAGTTACTAGAGACTATTCTCCCTGATGTGACTGATGCAGATTGGTGGCATTTAGAGTTAGCCGGGCTCGGGGGCTTTAGATACTACAGACGAGTGCCGCGAGATGTAGAGCTGATGCGGGCACTAGTGCGACGGTGGGATAGCCATACGTGCACTTTTTGGTTCAGGACGGGTGAGATGACCATCACCCATGAGGACATATATAGGATTTTGAGACTGCCGATCACTGGGGACCCGATCGAGATTACACCGCGAGAGCAGCAGCAGAGGGCCCTAGTTCGATTATACAGAGATAGGGTAGATGATTCAGAGATAGTGTCTGGGGCAGTGCGGATAGCCTCACAAAGATAGACAGATAGCCCCCTGCGACGGATAGTTCTGATTTAGATGGCGATATCCTATTTTTCTCTGCCAGATTCAGGAGGTGGGAGATTCCCACTATTATTATTAGACTGTGTTTACGACATTCTGCAGTTCATACAGGTATTTGCCTTTGCTGATGCCTTGATAGCTCAGATATATCATGAGCTATGGATGTACACCACAGTAGAAGGAAGGACAGTATCGATGTCGGTTTGTGCTCCATTGCTTGGGCATATGAGCATATAGCGCGATCGTGCCATCCGGCTTCCTTGATGCCAGCAGTAGTGGAGGTATCAATTATGGATTCAAAGCGATGGCGGACTGACATGGCTGCTGGGGATATAGGGAGATCGGCCGATTGGTACACCGAGCGCTTCAGGACGCTGACACCGGATCAAGTCATCCGAGGCCATATCGTATTTCCGACATGGGCGGGTCAGGATGCTCACTTGGTGGCACCGAGACGGAGCGGTGGTGGTTAGGGGCCGCAGTCGATATGTGGGCGAGTCCCGTTTGTGAGAGTATTGAGACAGCCTCGGCCTAATGCGAGCAAGTGCCGACCACGTACACGCCTTATAGGCGAGATAGCAGGGAGACTGATCTGCCGATTTTGATCCCGGCAGATCCATTGAGAGAGGCCCCACCCTCCACATGAGCGGTGATGATGATGCAGGGGTGGATGAGGGTTACGCAGCATGGTATGATACAGAGTTACCACGACATCTCCCGGCATCTATAGATGCCGACGAGGAGGACATATAGCTGCGATCTTTGGATAGACTGGAGGGAGAGCATGCCACCCCGACACAGACACATCAGGTAGCTCTTGAGGAGATCAGGGCTCTGACAGAGGAGAGGGATGCCCTAATTTTGGAGAGAGACACCGCTCGCCAGAGCGATATACAAATGATCCATCGAGAGGATCGCTATTATCGACATAGGGAGGCCCTCAGGGCCAAATATGGGGAGACAGGTACCACGTCGGAGTCTGGTACGCAGGGTACGACCCTAGGAGGAGCACCACCAGCAGCGCCAGCAGCACCAGCAGCACCATTACGAGCACCGGGTACCGTGAGCTTGAGCACATATCAGTCTCTCCTCGCTGAGGTGAGATACTATGAGGATGCCTTAGCGCAGCATGCCCCAGATGTGCCTCGGTATGGGGCGAGGAGGAGAGCAGCGACGGCCACAGCGAGCGGGGCCTCAGGTGGAGGGAGCACCGGGAGAGACCGAGGTGTGCAGAGACCTCCAGCAGCAGGTGCGTCTAGCTCGATAGGCGGCGGCCAGGAGAGACAGCCTGGTCCAGAGGAGGGTGGAGGAGATAGTGTCCTCCATGCATCGGATTTTACTATATAGGGATTGATAGATTTTGTATCCATGTAGTGATGTAGCCTCGATTGGAAGGCATTGTATAGATGGCTTGATTGAAAGCCTCCCATTTTTGTTGTACAGATACACATGTATATATAGATTCATCATTTCATTTGTCATATAATTGTTCTCATGCTTTTGATTTTGATATACATGGATAAATGTAGCGTAATTGTGATGGATATAGATATAGACTGATAGATGATGAATAGATGTGATTGGATAAATATAGACTAATAGAGGATAGAAATAGATGTAATTTGATTTGATGTGATTGATATGTGGATATAATTTTGATGAAAAATAGAGATAGATAGATGTAATGTAACTTGGATGTGCAAGTTTTTAAATATTTTGATGGATAAATAGATAGATGTGATTGATGTACTCGGCATGTTTGAGATGTTAATTTAATTTTGATGAAAATAGATGGCCAGATCCACATGTGTTGATAATAGATGCTTTGATAGGTAAGATGATATTAGACAGAGGATAAATTTTGATTGAAATGTGAATTTGACTGGATGAAAAACAAAGAATAATGGGGAATACTCTTTGCGAGAGCCAAGGAAGTAATGAAAACGACCTTGACTAGAAATAAAGAAAATATGCCCGGATAAGAAAGAAAATGATAAGTTGGACTCCCAACCGACCATAGATAGAATCCGGATAGGAAATCACAATATCATGCATGTAAGGCCCTACATGAGGTTAAAATAAACCTGACACTAACTAGCCGCAAAACAGATCTAGGAGGGAAACGAAAGGAACAGTAAGTAAGTATCTTATCGGAATTTACAAGGGACAAAATACATGTCCATAGTGGGAAAATAGGATTCTCCATATGATCGACAAAAGGTCTTAAATCTCAGCTTCATGATTTTGGCAGAAGAGCAAACTGATCAATGCGGGAAGTTTGCTTGATATGGAAAGACTGATCAATACGGGAAGTCTTTCAGTGATGCTAAAAAGTGGATAAACTGACTGAAAGGCTGATTAATTGCAAGAAGCCTTGAATATGTCTTTGAAAAACAGCCGTCCTTCCAGGGAGCGGTCTGTATTTTGAATTTTAATGATAGCCATCCTTCGAGGGTATGGTCTATATTTTTTCTTTTTGATCTTTTTTGATAATGTATGGATAGCTGTCCTTCAAGGGATCAGTCTATCTTTTTGGATAGCATCTCTTTTTTTTTTTTTTTTTTTTTTTGGTTCGAAAATATTTTTGGAAGAAGCTGAGTTTAGACCTAGATAGATTAGATGGAGGGGAAGAGAACATAAAGGAACATGCACTCATGCCCCGAGTAGATCCGACTAAGATAAGCACTTGGGACAGATGAAGTGGTGATTAAGGTATTCCTACCATGAGGAGGAACATATCCAAAAGAAACATGCAATGAGTAGAGCCGCGATACTCATATTTTAAGGTAAAAGAGGCAATAGGCGGAGAACCACATAGTTTCGAATCACCATGAAAGTATATGACTGGTTGTTTTAGACGGATGAAAGATCTGTGTTGCGACTAGACTTGTGTAAGATAGATTTTAACAGTAGAAGGGCCGTAGATGCAAGGCATTAAGAGGTTCCGCTTCAGGTATACCATCCATGGAAGATAGACGATAAGCCCTAGACCCATATTTATGAGTGATAACGTACGGGCCCATCCAGTTGGGAGCAAACTTACCACGTTGACTTCTTTCGAGTGTAGTGACATTTTGATTTTCTTTAAGAACAAGATCCCCAATTTTGAAGTCACGGTGCTGCAAGTGCTTGTTATAAGCACGTTTGACACGCTCAAGATAGACTTGATGATGTTCAAGAGCGTTGAGACACCACTCATCTAATAATTCAAGTTGTGCTAGATGATTTTGACGATAGTCCTCATCGGAGACAAATTCTCTAAGAGAAACCCGAGAGAGATGGGATTTGGACTTCCAAAGGAAGAACAGCCTCAGACCCATAGACGAGAGAGAAGGGAGTAGCACCAGTAGGAGTACGAATGCTAGTCCGATAGGCCCAGAGAGCAAAAGGGATATGTAAATGCCAATCCCTACCACTTTCGACTAGTTACCTTTGCGAGGATATTACGCAAAGTTTTATTGGAAGCTTCGGCCTGACCATTAGCTTGAGGATAGTATGGAGAAGAAAAACTGAGCTTGATATTGAAAGCGTTGCAGAGGTTCTGCAAATCAACGTTCTTGAAAGACTTACCATTATCTGTGATGAGTTTGTGTGGAACGCCAAAACGACAAATGATGTGTTGATAGACGAAATCAACTATGGGTTTAGCCTTTGTTGAAGAAAGAGGGATAGCCTCCACCCACTTAGTAAAGTACTCAGTGGCAGTAATGATAGAATGATGACGCTGTGAAGAACGGGGATTGATGAGACCAATAAGATCAAGACCCCATTGCGAAAAAGGCCACAAATCCGCCGTGGGTTGTAAAGCTTGACTAGGGATGTGTGTGAGATTGGAATGTTGTTGACACTTGATGCATTTCTTAGTGTATTCACAACAATCTCGATTAAGAGAAGGCCAATAATATCCCAAACGTAAGATGCGTTTAGCTACAGCTAAGCCACTAAAATGTCCACCACAGATACCATCATGGACCTCCTGGATAGCTTTAGATGATTCATGGGTTTTGAGGCACCGAAGCAAAATGCCATCAAAGCCGCGTTTGTAAAGAATCCCGCCTAGGATAGTATAGCGATTAGCGCGTTGGATAAAAGATCTTCTACCATTGGAAGTTAGATCTGGAGGAAGCACCGAATGAGATAGATAATCAACAATCTGTTGATACCACTCATCCTGAGTATGGGTTGTGACAGCATGGATTGAAGTTAGTTGCCCAAGATGAGATGGTTGATCTAATCGTTGTACAGCCACATAAAGTCGCGAGTCTTCGGTAAAAGGTGGGATAAGTGAGGCTAACGAAGCCATTGTATCCGTGAATCGATTTGCAGTGTGAGGAATAGCTTGGATAGTGAATTTATCGAAAGATTGGAGTTGAGCAAGAACGATGTCACGATATTTTTGAAGGATATCATTCTTGCATTGATAGACACCCGTGACTTGATTAACGATGAGTTCAGAATCACCAAAGATGTCAATATGACGAGCGCCGAGATTAATGGCATTTTGAAGACCCAAGACAAGAGCTTCGTATTCAGCCATATTATTGGTGCACTCAAAGTTCAATTTGTGTGCAACTGGGATAGGCGTACCCCAAGGAGGAATCATCACGAAACCCGCACCTCCCCCTTGCTGACATTTGGATCCATCAAAGAAGAGCTTTACTTTAAATGGAGATAGACCAAAATCAATTTGTTGGATACATTCATCGAGGAATTGAGCAAGGGGTCTTGAGTGTCCTAAGAGGAGCATCGCCTAATTGATCTGCAATAACTTTGACCCTTGATAGACTTTTGCAGGATAAACTCGAGGTCAAATTCTGTCATAAGCATGAGCCAACGAGTGATACAATCATTGTGATAAGGCTTTGCATGAATTATCTTGAGTGGATTGACACTTGTGACAATGTAAGTTTTGTGATTACGGAGGTAATGACGAAGCTTAGAAGTCGTGAAGAAGAGAGCACAACACAGCTTTTCAGCTTCGGAATAATGTGTTTCGTACTCATGGAGGGTGCGACTGATGTAATAGACAGCTTGTTCTTTACCACAAGTGTCCCGATGCGAAATCATGGCTCCCAGAGCATGGTCAGTCACAGAGATATAAAGATAGAAAGGCTCCCCCTCGCGTGGAGGTGTAAGCACAGGTGGAGAAAGAAGATAAGCTTTGAGATCATCAAAGGCCTTTTGGTAATGTTCATCCCATTCAAAATGAATATTCTTACGGAGGAGATGGTGAAAAGGTTGACAACGGTCCGACAATTGTGAGATAAAACGATGCACTGATTGAAGACGTCCTTGGAGACTATGGAGTTGCTTTAAGTTAGAAGGGGGAGGCATCTCAAGGATAGCTTTTATTTTTGTGGGGTCCACTTCAATACCCCTGATGGAAATGATAAAACCTAAAAGTTTACCAGTGAGAACGCCAAACACGCACTTAGATGGATTTAGACGAAGACAAAAGTGGATAAGCCTCTCAAAGAGAGGTGCAAGGATGAAAAGATGATCCTAACGACGTTTGGATTTACCGAGAGATCGTCAACGTAATCTTCCACGCTTTGTGTAAGAGATCATGGAAGATGTAGGTCATTGCTCGATAGGTTGCTCTGCGTTCTTAAGACCGAAAGGCATGACGCGATAACAAAAGGTCCCCAAGGAGTGATGAAAGAAGCCTTATGTTGGTCTTCTGGTGTGATGAGAATTTGATTATATCCAGAGAAACCATCCATAAGAGAAAGCATCTCATGACCCACAGTTAAATCCACGAGTTGGTCGATATTAGGTAAAGGAAAATCATCTTTTGGACAAGCAAGATTAAGATCCCGGAAGTCGGTATAAATTCGAATTTTCCCGAGCCTTGAGTTCTCGGGTACTACATTGGAAACCCATTGTGGATAATCGATGGGTTGGATGAAGTTAGCCGAGAGCAAGCGTTGTAATTCTTCTTTAACAAGAAGGGCTACTCTAGGGTGCATTTTACGTAATTTTTGTTTAACTGGTTTGATGTTGGGAAGAGTAACGATATTATGGACCACAATATCGGGATCGAGTCCTGGCATATCCTCATATGACCAAGCAAAGGCTTGACGATGGTTGGAAAGAAAAGTGGTAAAATCTCCTAACTCCTGTGGATTAAGGGATTGGCCGACCTTAATGATGCGAGGGTCTTCAGAAGTCCCTATATTAAGGTCGACAGTGGCTTCGTTAAGAAGCGTAGACGTGTCAGAAGGAATAGTCTTGGGAGATATGAATCCTCTCCGCCCCGATAGGTGAGGACAATCATCATCATCCGCACAGTGGATAGTGTTGATAGTAGGAGAGTCGTCTCCAACTATTTCAGGGAAGATTAACGGTATGGAAGCGGACCGGTTGTTAGTCTTATAGGCTAGCGGCCCTAAGGAAATGGTATTGATCAAAAAAAAGTTAGGTGGGATGGAAATGTCATCTTCCACATCGAGTGATGCTTCTGACTTAGCGGGAGAAGATGGTTCCTCAATAGGAAGAGGCTCATCGAGAATAGTGATAGTGGCTTTTGAAAGAGGTTTAAATCCTAAACCAAATTTTTGATGTGGCATGAGAGTAGGAATGGATGTGAGGTCATGCACACCTTGTTCATATTTTCCTAGGCCAAAACCCTTCCACGCGCATCGATATAAATAAGTTTTTGCAAACGTGGGATTCTGTAGATAATCGAACCCTGTTAAGTAAGGTTTGGTCCTAGGAGGAGAATCCGGGTGATAGTGAGGTGTATCAAGACCACCGTAGATGAAATTAGTCTGTTGATTGGGCAGACCAATGGTGACGATGCGACCGAGACCTGGTTGATATTCAGGTTGTTTGTCTGGTCTACCATACTCACTAGGTTTGAGATGAGCGTCGAAAGAAAAGAGAGGAAGCTCTCCCAGTGAGAAACGCTGCAATGTCTCTTCTAGATTTTGTAAATCCGGTAGTTTGGTTGCAGGTATGGAAGAAGATGAGGCCCCGTCAGGAGAAGAAGTATTTTCCTTTAGAGGGGCAGACCTTGTGGTCATGTCGCATTGTGCGGAAGGAAAAGGATCTCCTGGATGAGTATATATTTTACCCTCATATTGATATTTTAAGCATCGATGGAGGGTGGATGGGACACAATGCATCGCGCGAATCCAGGAGCGTCCGAGGATCATATTATAGTGGAATTTTCCTTCAACAATGTAGAAGAGTTCGTGAAGCAGCTTCTTACCTACTCGAATGGGTAAGACCACGCCTCCTAAAGTAATCATGCTGATCGTTAAATGATCGAAGGGAAAAGGGCGAGGGTGACACTACATTCTTTGGTAACTTAAGTTGCTCGAATGTGTGCGAGGAGATGACGTTGAGTGCAGCTCCACTATCGATCATAACGTGTTTTAATGTAGTGTTGTCGATTTGGACTGTGATAAAGAGGGGAGTCTCCAAATCCTCTGAAGAAAGAGGACGAATTTCCAAATCTTCAAAAGAAATGGCGATTGATGGTCTATTCAATCCAACAACCAACTCGAAGGGTTGGGGCTCATCTGAATTTACTGCGATGCGACGCAGATTATCAATCGAGCTCACGATGTTGTGGAGAGGATTGGATGAGGTCAAAAAGAGACATTTTGACCGGAGCCTGGGTGAGTTGTTTCATAACACTCTCCTCAACTGACACGGGAATTTGAGCCCGAGGTGCAGCACGAATAGAGACCTTAGGTCGTGGGGCTAATGAGGAAGGAGGAACTCCTTCAGGGGCTGCAGAAATGACAACGCGTGGTCGAGATGTTGTAGATGAAGATGGATTATCATAGTGTTGGGTTCTAGTGGCGATATGGATTGTGTCAATTTGAGAAGGTGGAAGATCAGTTGGAGTGGAATCACTAGAGGTCTGAGTGGATCGTTGGGGCTCAGATGGGGCTAAGATGATAGGAGATACTTGTTTCTCCTCCTCCAGCAAAAGATCACTTTCTTCCAAAAGGTTGTTGACGACAGATTGAAGAGCTTTACATCCCTCAGTATCATGACCCGGGGTACGATGGTAAGCACAAATCAGATCAGAGTTAAACCAGGTAGGTTTAACTCTTTTAGGGTTATAGGGTTTAATCGGAGGAAGGGATATGGATGAAGATTGGATAAGTTGGCAAAGGATTTCGGTGTAGAACCCGGTAGACGAAGATGAGGACAGAGAGGTGATGAAGGTGCCTCTTTTACTTTAACAGATCACCGAGGCAAAAGAACTCGCATGTCGGGTTTGGATCTTTAGGGATCATCTTATTTTTCGGACACTTGGAGGAGCAAATTGGGCACTTGAGATGGAAGTAAGTGAGACATGATTGATTTTGGTGGAGGGGGAGCCCCTAAAATAGATTTTGAAGATGATGGAGATGTGACAAGTGTTGTGGTCTTCAAAGATAAAGGAGGTTGCTTGGTCGAATTTACTGATGATTTAGATAATGTCGATTTAGATGAGGAAGAAGCTCCCAAAGTAGGTGTAATCGGAGGGACATAGGGTGTCCTGGCTTTTGGTAATGAAGATGATGATCCTGATAGAAGAGGTGACGTCCTTTTAGTAGGTAAGTCGGCTTTTCGGGGTGTTGGTGAAGGATGTGTTGTAGAAGAAGATGATGGTTTTGATAAGTGTGTAGAAGAAGACGCCTTCTCAGCGGACAAATCCAATCTTTTATGGGGCGTAGAGAGAGATTTTTGTGGGAAAGCACCAAGGGTCTTGATGGTTCGAAATATGGGCTTTCCTTTTTCAGGGATGGTGACAACTTCAACGGCATAAGGTGATTGTAACCTTTTCGGAGGAAGCAAATGGGGAGGTACTGATGGCGCAACGTTAGATTTTGGTTGTCTCGGTTTAAGTTCGGGAACCGAGTGTATAGGTGTCGGTGCTACTTCTTTTGATTTTCCTTTAATGGGGGAAGCAGTATTGGTGATGGAAGAAGTGAGTGATGAAGAAGCAGTTCCTTGTGAAGGGACTACTTCTGGTGCAGTAATTATGGGTGGAACTACTGTAGGAAAAGAGACGGGAAGAGTCAAAATCAAAGACGCTTCCGTCGGAGTCGGCACGATTATAGGTACGTTCACCAGGGGCATAGTTGCAGCGAGAATGGGAGCAACAGAAGTAAATGTATATGCAGTGGAAACTCGAAGGGATGTAATTGCCTCGAGTATTGAAAGAATGTTTGACGATGAGACAGATGAGGATGACACTGTCTCGGGTATGGAAGGAAGGTTGGACAAAGGAGCGGAGAGAGATGAACCCGTATCTAGCGATGTAGGAATATTCAAAGACGGGCTACCTAAAGATGGTGGAATTCCAGTGATTGACGAAGTGGAAGGAGGTTCTAATCCGGTTGATGTGTTCGCAGATGGCTTGGTTTCAGAAGAAGATTCTTTAGTAGAGATGAAGTTGATAGTATGAGTGTTTGGTTTTTGAGACTCTGAAGCATTATGGTTTGGGGAATGATTGGGAAAAGGTTGTTTAAAAACATCCAGTGCCTGATTTGGGGGAGCATTTGGGTTATCCAGAATGAGCTCGCCTTTATCAATGAATTTCTGGACAAGATTTTTAAAGGTCTGACATCGTTCGATGTCATGACCTTTGGTTCTATGATAATGACAGAAATCATTTTCCCTATACCAGAATGGACGTTCTTGGCTTTCATCAATATTCCTAATGGGGGGAAGTTCGATCATGTGAACTTCCAACATTTTCTCTAAGATAGAGGCATATGATTCCCCCAATGGAGCGAAGGATCGAGATGATGAAGTCCCTTTTCGAGAAGATGAGGGGTCTCTTCGTGGTGTTTGATTAGAAGTATTATCGACTCGTGATGTTTTTAATACGATAGCGTTGGTGGATCCCTGATTCTTGTCTTTAGAAGGGGAAGAATTTGGTTTGGTAAACCGAGAAAAATCGGGTTTAGATTTAGAGCGAAGTTTTAGCTTCCCTTGTTCAATGGCGCGAGATTCAAGTTTGCGTGCCATCGTAAAGGCTTCTTCAAAGGTATGAAAAGTTTGGATCCTTAAAGTGGAAGAAATGTGATTAGCACAAGATCGAGTAAACAACTCGATTTGTTGGGATTGAGGAAGGGAGAAAGACAATTGGTTGATTATCCCTCTCCAACGAGCGACAAAGTCTGCAATAGACTCATCATCAAATTAACGAATGTTATAAAGATCTGTAATCGAGATCTTATGTGCGATATTTATTGAAAAGTTTTCAACAAACATCTGGGCCAATTGAGAGAAAGAAAATAAGGAATGTTGAGGAATGTTATTGTACCAGTCTAAAGCAGGACCTGCTAGAGACATAGGGAAAGTACGGAGCATAAGCTCCTGATCCTGGACTATGAGGTAGCAAGCATGTTTGAATGCTCGCAAATGTTGTTGAGGGTCCTCTCGACTATGAAATTTTGAAAATTTAGGAAGTTCCCATTGGGGAGGATAAGGCTTAAAAGCCACTGAGGGGTGAATGGGTTCATTACACACTTCTTCAAAGGAGTATGAAGGTCGAGCCCCTTTTGTGGAGGCTTCCAAGTCTGCGATTTTCTTGAAAAGAATTTGAACCACGTCAGATTGAGGAGGAGGCACACTGGCATGTCCTACATAAGAAGCAAATGGTGGATGTTGTTGAGGTGTCAACGGGGGATTCATCTGTTGATTGGTAGGATGATAAGAGGAGTAACCAGGGGTTCTGGGTGACACCTGGTGGGGTATTTGCTGTGAAGTAGCTTGTGTATAGGCGGGCTGTGAGATAATAAGTGGTTGAGAAAATGAAGGTTGGATGACGGGTGGAGCCTGTGATTGGTGGACTCCTATGCTTGTTGATTGAATCGGGACAGATTGAGGAACATGAGTGCCGACTTGATTGGACATATTGGGGAACAAAACCTGAAAGGGGCCTTCTACTGCCAGATTAGGCATTAAGGGTGCCGATGCTAGAGGATGGGCGAAGGTCACTGTTGCTGGAACATTGGAAGAAAGACCCACTGGAGGACGAGAAGCAGGAGCCAACTGACTATTCGGAGGGGGTTGGCTCATAAAGAGGTACTGACCTTGGGACACGATGGAGGGCATAGATGAATTAACAGCAATATGCGGGTGCGCAGACGCATTCATTATAGCCAGGGCAGAGGACCTCTCAGAAGTAGGTTGTGGAATATTCGAGGTAACTGCGGTGTTAGGAATAGGTAAGGCTATTTGAGAACTAGTCAATATGGTCGGTGGAAGAGAAAAGGGAGGCACAGGGGCCTCGCCCTTCTCCGTGACTCGAGGCAAGAGAGATGATGCAAACTGTTCTACCAAGGCCTGGGATGGTTCATGAGAATAATCATACACTTGCTGGATTGGTGGTCCTTGATCAGATATCTGAATAGACTTGTGTACTAGGTAGTCCATGAGGGCTACCGGATTGCGATCGAGGAGCGCCTGAAATTCAGGATCCCCGCGAGGAACATACTCTGAGTCAGACGTAGATGATATTTCTGAAGGACTAGGGGAAGCTGGACGTGATGGGGTTACTTTGGCTTGATAGAAAGGATTATATGACCAGGATGGGGAACCAACTAACAGCGGTCCCGAGGAAGATTTGGGGGGTGCCGAAACATCCACGCTAGTGGTAATCTCGGAAGAGGAAGGGGCCAATTGAGCCATTCTTCTAGATTGTAACCGAGTGATGACCGTCATAAACACACAGCAAAGAAGATTGACCTAACTAATGCACAGACAATTCAAGCAGCGCAGGTGATTATCTCCTTTAAGTTTTGATGCTTTTAAGAAAGAAAATATTAGGGAAGGCTTTTAGAACAGAACTACTCGATAGCCAAACTAAGGATGGTTTGGGGAATGTTTGGTGAGGAGTCCGAAGGCACTTTAGTAAAAGACCGTGCGTGGCTTGATATAGGGCCTACCCCGCACTTCACACACCGCCGCGATAAGGGAGTCGGGTGCTTTGCCAATATATACCGAACTTCGTGAATTTATAGCGTGGCCTCGAGTACCGCGTAGGCTCTTCCTCTTGATGTCACTTCCAAGTAGGCGAGGCCAGGAAGGAATTTTTGTTTAAATGCTTTATACCTAGTGATTTTGGCTTTGTGTGCAAGGGTGAAAAATAAAAATCAAATAGTGTCACTACCGATTTTGATCAATTTTCCAGCCTAATTAAAACTAGATGAAAAACATGCAGCAGCAATGACAAAGAAAAGGTTCTTTTTAAGCACTTAAAAATGAAGTGTTTGATTTCGATGAAGACAAGTCAAACAGATTCTTTCCCAAATGTGATTAAATTCTTTTTAAGCACCAAAAATTGAAATGTTCGAATGTGATAGACAACAAACAAAGAATTTTTATTTTATTTTTATTTTTTTGGTTCCTAAAAAGGAGAAAACACCGTAAAAGAGGAATACCTGTAGATTTAGCTCTCCAAGGTGTGTGGACTTCAAAAAGCGCGTTGTTGAGCTTTTCCCCTCGAACAATCCCACGAACAAGCAAAGTGCTCCGCAAGAAGAGGTTAAGCAAACACCAAACAAAACCCAGAAAGATATATCCAGATAATGGTGAAACGGAAATTTCTATTTCAAGGAACTAGGAAAATTCCAAGGAAATAAAAATTTCACAAAAAGAGCAAGATTAAAACGATGAAAGGAAATGCTCAAGCAGAACTGATAGAAATCAGTGAAGAAAAAGAACAAAGCTCAAAACTAAAAAAAGAAATGAACTTGCCAATAAGGGACTTTGGTTGGGTCCCACCGGGCGTGCCAGAATGTAGATCAAGGATTTCGCGCTTGTTACCTGTCCAAGTTAATGCACCAAACTAAACACAAAAACCCTGAAAAACTCCAATAAAATTGATACCTGATGGACAAGATCCGAAGATGTAGACGGATAAGGAGGTCGATGTAGATAAGACGGGTGCACACGAGTAATTCGCACAATAGATCCGAGTAACCTGCAAGACACCGATGCTTGACAGAAAAAGACCACGTTAAAAGGTATTTAGGTGGACTACCCGAGAAGCGGGTCCGGGAAGCGATAAGCTTCCTCGGCGGATGTCAGTCCACGTTTTCAATTAAGTAAAGAAGCATACATGATAAAAGATGTACATATAAGACTAGATTTTCTGATTACAGTAATGAAACCGAATTTAAACAGCAGACAGAAAGCTACAGAAAATAGGAAACTATGAAATAAAGCTGGATTTGTGTTACCTGTGTCCTTTTACCTGTCTGCAGGATGATCGGCGTCGATTATGTAGAATCGGCGTCGATTTATGTGATCGGCGTCGACTGATGTGATCGGCGTCGACTGAAACAGATCGGCGTCGACTGAAAGCAGATCGGTCAATCGGGGACAGTGCGAGAAGATTCGGAAATTGGAAAGTGAAGGACGGATCGTCAATGTCTGCTGGATGTGCCGAAGTTGGTGAGATACTGGAACAGAGTCACCAGAAGATCGATGGATACGTGCGATGTTGATGTGATAGGAGCAGAGTAACGGTGCTCCTCTCAGGGATTGATTCGGACAGGATCCTATCTCATTTGATACACTTGATGCTAAAAGATCTCTCTTTCTTACAACCTGTTCGTGCGCGTGTTCTTCCTCCTTTTTTCGTCTTTTTTTCGTCCCTAGAACTGAGTTCTGGGTTTGTATTTATAATCGGCGCCGCTCCTAAAAAATCGGCGCCGACCGTATAGGTCGGCGCCGATCGCGGATAGACTCCCGAGATGGCCAAAATGAACGATTTCTAGAAAGATAAGAGTTACCCCAAATACGGGAAATATCCCGCTTGGGGAAGAGGAAAAATAGGGGTGATACATAGAATAAATTTGGGGTAGATAAGTGGTTAAGATACATGGGAAGAGGTGTAATTAAATATTTAATATTTAATTACTCACGGGTAAGATACAATGGGGTGAATTAAACTTAGGATAGGTGTTTAAATCACAAATCGGATAATATCCCAAGGGGATAGTGGTGACGTAAACGTGCCCAGTGCCACCCGAGCAGGAAATGAATGTGAGGGACACTAAATTGAGTAACCAATTTTAAGTGTCTACACTTGGGTGTGAGGCTTAGCTCTTCAATAATGGAGGATGGAGATCTCAAGAATGACAAAAGGATATTAGTATGAAACTATGTGCTTTCTTTTGTCTCTTGAGAGATTTAGGTGTAAGTGTAGAAGTAGAGGGAGGGTTTTTATATATCCCAAAGGATAAAGGATTCAACACATCCCCATGAATGTGGGACTAATGGATATGTAGAGTTTGTTATGGATAAGGGGGTTTATATGGGGTTGATTTAACTTTAGGAGGGTTTAGTTTGTCCTTAAGTGGCTCATGTGGATAAAGGGGGTGTATTAAATAATCGGGATGATTAATTAATACATGTGTAAGCTTTTATAAGCTTTTATATGGATATTAGTGTGATTTGGAACATTAGGAGGGAATTAAACCAATTAAATAGAGATTTATTGATTTAATGAGAAGGGAGGCTAATTAATCAATAATAATTAATTAGACTAGATAGAAGGTGTTGATTAACGAAGGGTTGTTAATTAGGGTATGTGTTGGATAGGGTACTTAATTAATTAGCGTAATGTAATCAATTAACAACAATGGAAGAGAAGATGAGTGTTATTGACAATGTGTCATCAATTTTCAGAAATGAGATAATTAGCGCAATTTAAGTATTTAAATTGCTTGGGCGTAGTTATAGGTGTCTACAACAGGAGAGAGATCTACTCTTTTACTAGATGGTTTTTTAGGATATCATCAAGTGCGCATAGCAAAAGAAGATCAAGAAAAGACAAATTTCACCACCGAGTGGGAAATTTTTGCATACATAGTAATTCCCTTTGGACTGAAGAATGCGCCAGTAGTGTTCTCACACATTGTGGTAAATGCATTTCAGATTTCATTCATAAATTTTTATAGGTGTATCTAGATTATTGGACAATGTATGGTTTGGTCAAGGATCATTGTGAGAATCTAAGACTTATGTTTGAGAGGTTCAGGTAGTTGAGCATCTCTTTGAATATTAAAAATTGCATCTTTACAACACCTTTTGGAACTTTGATATGGCATATTATTTATAAGGAATGATTTTTGGTGGACCCAGCTAAGGTCGTTGTGATCTTGGGGTGGGAGGAACTAAATAATCATAGTGAAGTACACAAATTTCTTAGACATATATGGTATTACTAAAAATTCATTAAGGGTTATGAAAATATTGTCGTGCCCTGGAGGAAATTTGGAAATCTAAATGGAATTTCTATTATCATGACACGCAACAATGACGTTTGGAACATTGAAGGAAAGGATGACTATTGCTCCTATTTTTTCTTTCCTTCTTGTGAAAAACCCTTTCATGTTCACATGGATGCTTCTGTATGGAAATTGGAGCAATGTTGGTACAACCAAGAGATGGAGTTGTAGACCACCCTATTTATTTTATAAGAAAAAATTGACACCTACCGAAAATAATTAGACAAATGACTACTAAGTGCGAGGATTTATCCATGATCTATGCCTTGCATAAATTCAAACAATACTTATTGGAAACACCATTTATTTTATTTATAGATCATATGGCACTTAAGTATTTGGTCAACAAGCATGTTTTGCAAGGGCGTATTTGTAGGTGGATACTACTATTTCAATAGTTTTAGTTTATAGTAATTATAAAACTAGGGAAAAGTAACTTAGGACCTGACCATATGTCAAGAATTAATTCTGGCAAGCGAGGACACAGTATTGAGGACACAATTCCAAATGCATAGCTCTTTAGATTAAATTGCATGCCCATTGAACTAAATGACATTAAAGTATTTTTCACACCGGACGATGCCTAAGGAAAGAAGTGTTTAGAGAAGAAACAACTTGCAATACGTGCGAACATATTACCAGTTGATAGGTGGAGATTTATATAATCTTGGCCATGATGAAGTTTCACATCGGTGTGTTCTGGAGCATGAGTGTGAGGCTATTATGGAAGAATCTCATGGCGGAATTGTAGGAGTTCAATATGCAGGTGATGCTACCATGTGCAATATTTTTCTAACTGGCCTTTGGTGGGAAACTTTGTACAAGGATACTAAATAGTATGTCAAGGAGTGTGACCATTATTAGTGCCTTGGGAAGCCTAGAACTAGAGATGAGATTCCTTTGAGGACAATTACAAGTACTAATCAAATGAAAAATGGGTAATTGACTTTTTAGGTCCTATTTCCCCACCCGCGCATAGGACTAGCACGCACTATATTATAACTTGTACGACTATCTGACAAGTTGGAAAGAAGAAACTCCTACAAATGATTGCATGATAGCCACTACAGCAATGAGATTCCTATGGGAAAACATTATCAGCATGTATGGATGTCCATTGAGTTTAACAAGTGATAGGGAACTCATTTCTTAAATGAGACAATCAGGATTTTATTGGTAGAGTTTATGGTGGCACACCATAAGACTACACCCTATCACCCATAAGACAATGGTATTGTTAAAGCTTTCAACAAAATTCTGGGACAAACACTGATAAATAACTATTATTTTATAAGGAAATATTGGGATGATAAAGTATATATTGTACTTTGGGCACATAGGACTACCTATAAAAGATTTAATAATGTCACACCCTTTCAATTAGTGTTTGGCACCGAGGATTTTCTAACTATTGAATTCATGTTCCCATCCTTATGTATTGCATGCACATGAGGACTAGATGATGAGAAAGATGTTGAATATCGCATTGATAAATTGATTTAGTTGGATGAGCGGTGCATTATTTCCCAATGGATCCTGAAGACATAAAAAGTGAGATAGAAAGCATGGCATGATAGGCATATCAGGAATAAAACATTTGAGGTTGGCAAGATGGTTCTTCTATATGATTAAAAGTTTACATTTCACCCAAATAAACTTAAATTTTATTGGTTGGGACCTTTTGTTCTAATAAATATATTGGTATCGTGTACTTTTCAAATTGCGGGCGTTGGATGGCACTCTATTACCCATTACTTCATTAGGAGTAGGCTAAATCCCTACTATAAATAAGGCTTCTTGGTTTTTATAATAAGGAATTATCATTACTTAGATTATATTTCCCTTTTCGTGTGTTTGCTTTATTAATTTATTTCAAAGTGTTTTGTTGTAATAAATGTGCTTACATGCGAATCTTAATACTATATTTTGAGAACATGCACAAAGGACCAAGCATAATTTTAGTGTGGGTTGGAGTAGATACAAGTGTTACATAGGTACATATATGGGTTGAAACTTGAACATCTCCTGAAATATTGGTGTACATAGAAGAATGATGTTACAGGTGCTCGGATTGAAGGTGTTTTTAAGGAAAGGAAATTTTCTCAGATTAAAGACCATACATAGAAGGATGATTTCATAGTGTAACACAAGGTAGGTAGTAGCATGAGAAACTACTTAGTATGAGGCATAGAGGTTGAGGTACTTTAGCACATGGAGGCACACGTAAGGAGGTCTATGGCCGAGAAGTAGTAGGCGCACCAAAAGGCTACGACAGAGGCACAAAAAAATCAAAAAAAAGCAGTGTGGGAAAACAAAAATATGTACTTAATGCAGAGTATGGTGGTAGGTAAGGAGCAATTAATGTAGAAAAATTTGTAAATTTTATGAAAAGGATGCTTGTGAATTCATTTTTGCCTTGCATACTTTGAGTTTTAGAATTGAAGAGAGACTTGAAGATCAATTTAGGTGTGAAGTGTGAAAGCGATCATATACAAGCAGCCAACCAGTTGAAATTTGGAAATGGCCATTACAAAGCTTCATTGGAAGGGTGTTTGAGCAAGTAGAAGGCATGTAGAAAGGAGGTTTCATGGGGATATGGTTTACGAAGAATAAAATTGTTGCTAGGGTACACTAGGGCACGTGAATTCGAAGTTGTAGAGGTTGAACTAGTGTAAGTAAGTTGTTTGAAAGACACAGTGGAACCCAAAAGAGCACCTAGAGTAGCTACTCAAGGAAAGAAGTAGAAGGAAGTGGAAGTAGAATTTGAGGACGTGCTTGAGAGAAAATTCTTAGAGATGTAATATTCTAAAGGCATAATCATGGGGTTAGATTGGGATTCACACATCAAAAGAAGAAAATTAAGTGATTATAATCACCGCACCAAGAATAACAAGGATGAAATGGACAAGGAACTGGTAACAAAGATAGATTTGCAAATAGAGGATGATAAGCCCATCTATGATGATGTGGGGTAGAAGATGTTGGAAAAGGTTGGAGTTTTGCAGGTGTATGAGCTGCCATACTTTGGAAATCCAAAAAATTATACCAATGGTTAATGTCTAGAGTCCACGAGGACTTTTTCTATTTTTAGTAAGGGGCGTGCACCTCACCACACTCTTGATTGGAAAGTTGACAAGTTTGAGGAGTTTTAGGCACATAGATTAGCAGGTGACCTTAATGATGATGAGGGTGTGGAAGAAACTTCTATTGAGTTGGCCTATGCAAAAGGAGGACGTACTATGGACATTGAGAAGTTGGAAGATCATCTTGTGATCAAGATTACTACACACCTCCTCACTAAGCTCATTAACCGGAGCGTTGGAGCCAAGTAAATAAGAGGTGGCTCCATATTTCCAAGAAAATGTCTAAGTGAGTTATGTATTACTTTTCTTATTTCATTGTTGAAACCATAATTGAAGAATTTCTTCAAGGAGATCGAGATAATTTTTGTACTATCTTGTTATCTATTGTGTTTTTGGAGATTGGGGTGCCTGAGGGGCTAAAGGAGAAAATATGGAGATTCCCCGAGGAAAATAAATCTCTTGCAAAAATATTTACATAGTATACATGTGAGGGAACCATGAGTGGTCCATATAAATAAAGGTTGGATCTCTTGTATAAGAGCATGTGCGAGGCCTTCGAGCATGAATGGATAATTCCAAAGGACTTACCTACCATTTGGGAGAAGCATGCATAATTTGCGCTTTCCATCATTTCTACCTTGGTGTAAGATCCTTTATTCCTTCACCATGGAGTACTTTCAAGCCTCTATGACCAGTTTTTATAATGTGCACAAGTTAAGATTTTATGCGAGACAAGGTGGATTGTAATTATCATATGCTCGAAAAACATATATATGCCTAGGTAATTCTGATTACATAGAAAAAATGATATCGATGATATTAATATCAATTCCATGATCTTGTTGGTTGGGAATATTAGCATGGTTAAGGTATATATTTAACTTAAACCCAAATTAGTAGATGGGAAGTACATATAGAACGAGCTCAATTTCTCCAATTTCCCAAGGAAAGCACACTTTTGGTACCTTACAAAATGATGAGCTCAACCCTCCTCTCACGCGATGAGAAATATCTTTAGGAAGAGGAATATTTGAAGGAAGATAGTGGAGGATTCTACCATGGCTCATGGAGATAGCTAATGTAGGCCATAAGAGGTAGTGCAAAATCTGCCCTACCAAAGAGGAATAAAAAGTAAGGGAAGATATTGGTGCTAAGGAGGAGCAGAAAAGAGAGTGTGGCATGGAGGACCAAGGATTTAGGAGAATATTGAGGAGAAAAAGGAAATAGGGTAATGCTGTGCAAAAGGACCCTTTCATCCACCAAGGAGATCACTGAGGCAATATCTTTTGAAACCAAGCCCATGCAAAAGCAGACAAAGAAAAGGTTCAAGTATGTTCCTAGGAAAGAAAATAAAGAATAACTCTCGATGAGACTTTACACATTATACAAGACATGTCTTTCATTGATGTAGAATAAAAATAAGGGCCTAGAAACAAAGAAACTTAGCATGATACAGAGGTGCTTTGGGAGCACGAGGAATGAAAAGTCCCAACAGTGAAGAAGTGGAAAACAAAAAGATTATTGGTGAACCATCGGGAGCCTACTAGGGAACATGGGGGTGCGATAGGTGAAGGAATGGTTCATGATACAAGGATAAATATTCCTAAGGGAAGGTGGTCTATGGGACATAGGGAAGAAGAGATGTATAATACACTTGAATTGGGTATGTGAATGACCCTTCAAAGATTATTCGCGCTAGGTTTCAAAGTACACTTGAGCCTAAAAATTATATGAATGGGAATTAATGGATCCCAAGGGTGAAAACATGTGCACAAGGAAGAATTTTCATGTATCATGCGAGACACACATGGAAGAGCCATAATTTGATGTGAAGGAGGAAGAATGTGTCCGAAGGAAAATGAAGAAGGGGGCATAAGCCACACACATAACTGTGAAGCCAATGGAATCCAATGATGAGCGGAAAAGAATGCCTTGACTAAAATGGTAGCGAAGTGGCACATATAAATTTGGACAAGGTGGCCAGACTCAGGTCATTTCTTAAAGATAACAAAAATATGAAGGAACAAGTTGATAAATTGATTGAAGAGCATAAGAAGGACAAGAATCATAAGGAGGATATTCTATATTTTATTGGGGAAATTAGGGGTGAAATTATAGCATCACCTCCATAGATTGATGGGAAGAAAAATCAAACATACCCCTCATCATTTCACTTCCTACAGGAGTGTGTACACTTTCTACTTAAGAAGAAGTCAACTACACTAGAAGAAACAAAAGAAGATGTTGAGGCCAAAAAAAAGGACAAAGAAATTAATTATGTAAAGAATTGTAGAATATGACACCATTATCCCTACTTTGAAGGAAGATTTTCAGAAAGCAAGGTTGGTGCTAAGAATGTGTGATGATCCTGAATAGATCCTTAGGAAAAGAATGTTGTAGGAGGATAATGACATCCTTGTAGCCAATAAGGATGAAACTTTGGGTCGGGAGGAAAGGTTGGATGCAGTAGCGTAGAAACACAATGCACTTAAAGCATCTAGGGATGCTCACAAAGAAAATATAAAGGAATTGGGGATGCTAGTCACGAGGATAATGGATTACCTGGATGGCATGATTTTAGGGCTAGTTGGAGTAGTAAGGGAGTTGAAGCATAAAGGGGAAGATATGACCCTCGAGGATATGCAGAAGGTACTTGGTGATGTTCCCATGTAGGTTAAGAAAGGACTAGGTGAATATAATGAGTTGGAGTCTAATATTAAGAGGGATTACCTTGGACTCATTTTACCAGCAGAGGAGTAAGTGTGGTGATCATCATGTATTCTTTTTCTTAGTCATTCTTTCATTCTTTCATATATTTCTTTTTATTATTCTAATTCTTTAGAAACATAAGTAGAGAAACCCTATTTCCAAGGGAGGAAATATCATTAGTGTGGGGTAATGTTGGGCTAGATAAATTTCCTAAGTGTTGGGAAGGCATGCGGTTGGTTCATAGGCATGCGTAAGTGTCGATAAGAAAGAGGGCGCGCCTGAGAAATATGAGTTCATGACTTAGCTATTTTTACATAAGTACATGATAAAAATAGGAGAAGTAGATTGGAGTGAGGATCACGTAATGGATCAAAGTATAAGACTTCATAGCTAAGGAATGGTTATTTTAGGGATAAAGTGGAAGATCAATCATGCATAGTTTTTATAATAATAGGATTAAGATAGATTTTAACTATAGATTGATCTATTATTATCTTTATTATAAGAGCATGTAGTTTTTAGCGCATGGTTATTTCGAGCATCCAGTCTATTTTGGGATGCATGGGTAGTGAAGGAAAGTCCCTGACCCCATATATATAGTTAATTTACATAGTTTTCATGACCATGTTTTATACACCATATGTATGATAGAGGTATGTTGCTCTGATGTACTAGCACGCAAGACTTTCTAGTTACTCTAATTATGTCTTTAGATTCAGTTACTTGATGAATTAATGTAATGGATAACTATGGATCGATTCTGGTAGTTGATTTTTCTGATCTTTGTGCTTGTATGGTTAATTTTATTTTAGTTCTAGTTTAATTCATTAGGTTTTATGGGTGTGAATTGATTCGTCTTTTACCTAACACTTGTTTATTTGACATGTTAATAGGTTATACGAACATGAATTCAAACATCTTTACAAGATAGTACTAAAGAGGACCTAATAGATTCATGTGCTTGGTGAGAATTTTGATCTATCCGAATGAAGTGTCGATGCGCCTAGGTAATTAAGGGGAAAACAAGACTACAGTTGCACTACATTTCAAATTCCTTATAGTCTTATGTGAAAGTATGTGTTAGCCATTTTATGGTTCTGTTGTCATTTATGTCAAACCCCATTTATGAAAGAGGGTGTCATTATATTATATGTGTCCCCATATGATGTTATTCAGATGTTAATCATGATGTTCATGTTTTTGGTGAAATTCTAAGAGGTCTTGGTGTATGCTTGAGTAGGTATAGTCATGATTTATGGTCTCCCAAGATGATTTAAGGTTTTCATGATGGCATACATTGTTTTTGAGGTGTGTTTTAGGTGTATATGATTCTTCATAGATTCATCATGGTCAATTCATGGATTGTCATGGTTGAGTCAGGTCATTTCAGGCTTGTTTCTAGCCCTGAATCATGAAGAATGAGGTAGAGATATGATATTTGAAGTTGATAAATCTTGTACAAGAATGGGAACATTTTTTTATAGTGTACCTTAGTTTTATGGTGATTTTTAAGTCACAAATCATAGGTTGATTGCATATTTTAGGTCCTTGGGAAGTTATAGGTGAGAAACAAGTAGTTTAACACATGCAAATGAGATTAGCTAGATATTTTGAGGTACATTTGGGATATTTGGTGAATTAAGATGTTATATGATGTTGTCATGGTGATTCATGCCAAGCTTCAAGTCAGTATGTTGAATATTTTTTGATATATTTAAGTTTTGGTGAAACCGGGTAAGTTACAACGTGATTTTCAAGTAAAATTGAACTTTATGATGCTCATTGTGAACTGTATGATTTACAAGGGAAATTTCCTCTTTTGAATATATTAAAATTTCATTTATAAATATTTCACAAAAATAATGATGTGTTTTTATCATCACATTTTTATGAACGATCATTAATAAGGAAAAGTGGTTTGAAACCCTAGCTAAACCCTAGCTAGGAGTAGCTTGTAGAAAAGTGAGTATATCAGTCTAGTTTTGATTGATTTATTAAAAGTGATGATTGGATGTTATATAGGACTCTTCCAAATTTCCATAAATATATAATAGAGCATGTGAAATTATGTGGGTCCCACCTAAAAATGTAAGTTTATGAAGAAGAGTGTTTTGGGACAAGGTTTTCTAAAGGTGTTACATGATAAATTGGAATTGTGGAATGTATGTGATTTTTTCTTGATGTCTAAAGAGGTTTCAATACACTTTTATGTATTTTCATGGTCAAATGAGCTCCATTAAGGTTGTTTGATCAAAGGGGAGTTTTGAGGCCATAAAAAGCAATATTTAATAAAATAGAAATAAGCCTGGACCTACGGGGGGAATTATGAGGTGATTAAAGTTGTGTTAGAAATGGGATTCAGATATGTTTCTAGTTATATGATATTTTTCTCATGATTATTATTTTTATGATGTTTCCAAGTAAATTTTGGGATAGGAGAAGATTTGTTAAAATGTTTGGGTTGTTTGAAGCATGAGATGGATTAGGTTATGGTTTCTATCACTTAAAAGTGAAGAGGGATGAATTTTTCATATAATTAATCCATTTTTAGTTATTTACTTGTTCTTATAAACGTGTTAACTAGATGATCTATGAAAACATATTTTTGGACATGTTGATTTGGTGAAGAAAAAAGTAGATGATGTTTGCAAAGGTGATTGTTTCATGACTTCTAACTTACTTATAAGTTTTCTACAGATCTTGGAGTTTCCATTAAGTGGAAAATTTGCATATTTTTTTTGTTTTTTAAGTGATCTAGTGGCATAAATATGTTTTCATGGTCCTGAAGGGTATAGGAAACATTTATTTTGACTTTCATGGTCCTGAAGGGTATAGGAAACATTTATTTTGACAAGTACAAAGAACATGGGTCCATTAAACAAAATAGGTTGGCTAGTTGAGATAAATTGCAACCATGGTTAATGTTTAAATGATTTATTACTCATGTTTGATGAAAATTGGAGCTTGAATAAGCATGGTTTTGGAATAAGGATAATTTTTGCATCCCAATGCATGGGTTTTGGTAATTTTTGGTAATTTTTGGTACATGGAAGAAGGTTTTTTGCTAGGATGGCCAATATGGGTCACTTGTAGATATTATGATAAATTTATGGTATATTTTTAATGATTCATTGTTCGAACCAATGGTGTATGACCTACCTCATTTTGGTTGAAAGAAATAAAAAGGTATAAAAGTGATGTTTTGGGTTCATTTTTGAACTAGTGCTCTTGGAGGGAAGAAGTGCGACCTAAAGGAGAGTGATTTGTAGGTATGTTTATATGATTTGAAGTTTTAGGAAGAGAATGAAAGGTTGTATATTTATTTAATACACGATATAAAGAGATTAGAGCCAAAGAAAGATCAAGAAGAAGAAAATAGAGAAGTTTGATGCCCTAGGGTATGAGCTAGGATTTGTGAGCTGAATATGTGATCTCCATCAATTTTGGAAGAAGAAAAATCAGAGATAAAACATCTCGGTGGAGGCTTATTTTGTTCTTAGTCATCATAGGGGTTTGTAGCCTCCTTTTGGAGTGGGTTATTCACTAAATTAGGGGTTAGTGCTCCTTGTAGGATTGGTGCTCTACTAAACTAGGGGTTAGTACTACTTATGGGGTTATTGCCTCACTAAATCGAGGTTGGTGCTCCTTGTGAATTTATTTATTCACTCAACTTCTCTTATTTATGTAATATACGTAGAGTTTTAGTTTTTTTCTTCCTCTTGATGGTTTCCCACTTACACATGGTATTCTTGTGTTGAGTACTTTGTTTCTTGTTCTTGTGGTTGATGTTGTAAATCTTAATAAGCACACATGGTGATGAATTTTGTATGAACAATATAATTGATGAATTTATGGTTTGGTAAATGAAAGTAAAATATTTTTAGGATTGATTCACCTCCCCCTCTCAGTCCCTTGTGCTTCCAATAATTGGTATCAGAGAAGGTCCTTGTGAAGCAAGTTTAGTAACTTAAAGGAGATCCTAGAAGCACAAATGGGTAAGTCAGCTGATCTTTGGAGGAGAAAGTATGAGATTTTTTATTCTTTGTTCTTTGTATTGCAAGAGACAATTGATGTAATAGAGAAATATCATGATCTAGCTATCAAGGGTTTTAAATCTCAAGTGGAAAGTTTGTCTAATACCTAAAGGAGAAAGAGGATTCTTGTTCCAGGTATGATGAAATATTGAAATGCCTAGAATCATATTTAGAGGATGTTTCTAATAGGTTAATGATGTATGAGAATATTGAGAAGAGTTCCAAATATCTTGATGAGTGTTTATAAGGTAAAAGAGGCTCAAATGACAAAATAGGCCTAGGGTTTGAAGGAGAGAAAAATAAGAATGATAATGGAGTTGGTCCAAGTTCAAAATCAGATGATAAAGTGGCTAAGAGGACTGATTTTATGAGGTATAACTCTTTTAGATAAGATAAATCTATGAGGTATGGTTCTTCATTCAATGTTTATTTCTTTGTTTGTCATGATTATGGTCATAGAGCTAGAGATTACAAGAAAAGGCCATTTGGAAATGAAGTAGGTATTTTCAAGGGTGAATATCACTCATGTTGTGAGTATGGGCATAGAGAAAAATATTTTGGATGGAATCTAAGAGTGTTTGAACCAAGAAGAAGCAAGAATGGTGTTGTATGTCATAAGTGTCACAAGAAAGGGCATGTTGTAATATATTGTCACCAAATGGGATTATCAAGGTACTCTAGCAGATTTCAAGCTTAAAATGGAAGTTCTTTCAAGAATAAGACTCTCATGAATGACTATAAGGATGTTCGACATATTTGAGTAGCGAAAATGTGGTTGTTCAAGTAAGATAATTTAAAATATCATATTCTCAGTCTGAATTAAATCCTAATTCAATGAGGCTTGTCAAAGAAGGGTCCAATTTTGTTCAAGAAGGCTTGTTTACTCATGTTGAGGGGATTAGAATTTAATTAAATCACATGTTCCTAAATTCAATACATTCACCTATTCATGAAAATTTTAAGGAGCTAGGAGTATTAGACACTTCAAAATGTATAAGGTATATCAAGTAGTCTCTTCGTGTGTTTGTGAGTTCTTATCTTTATAAATGTTTAAGTTTATTATCCTTATTAAGTGTCAAAGGTTTCATATGGTCTAAATTAGAATCTCAAGGTCTATGTCATAAAAATTAAATAGTACTTTCAGATTTTTAAGTTATGTTGCTCAAGTCTCTATGTTCCCAATGTCTAAGTCTATATTTTCATGAGTTCATATGTGTGTCACCTTTATAAGAGTTGAATATTTTAGGATGTGTTTCACAAGATTGTAAGAATGGTAATAGTCCTTGGAGGATCAATGGCATATGTTCAAGGTATTTCAGACCTGGTGTAAAGAGATATATCTACAGGTGTTAAGAAAAGAGCTTGCATTAGTTAACTCCATCAAGAATTGGTGTTTCCCCAGAGGATAAAAATTTCTCTTAGTATAAGGTTTTAGCATGAAGGTCAGTTCTTAAAGGCCTATGACATCAAAATACTCTGAAATATAGTTTTTTCTCATCAAATAATGAAGTAAGTTAGTCTATTGCTGATGATCTAGTATGATAAGGATGAATGAAGATCAACATATGATGCCAAGACTTGAGATCAGAGGAGATAGGTCTATGGGTAAGTCTGAAAATGTTTGAGACCTCAAAGACACGAGAATTTTGCATATTCAAGGTTATGAAGTCTATAGTAGTGCTCAAATGACCTTAGTACCTTTTAAAGACAGTATTAAAGTTTTGAAGATCGTAATATGTATCATCTATTAAATAGTAATGTGAAAAGTTGCTTACAAGGTATAGTTGCTCTTATCATGATATTTCACAATGATAACTTGAAGATGATGGGTCTACACTAACAAATATAGTTTGTAAATGAAATATAATTAATGGATAAATTATTGAAATATATTCTTGAAATAATGAGGTCTTGTAATGATGATTTTCAGTATTCCTAAGCATGAACAATGTTCTTCCAATCTCTTAATCGATTGCAAAGCTACAACTAGTGGGTGAAAATTTCATATGTTGTGAAAGTACAAGGTAATGTTAGTGTTGATGGTTCTCAACTTGAATTATTTATATTTTTCTCAAAACTGAAAGGATGAATACCATTCTAGCTACAAGATGGGTGTATGGATTATCATTAAGTCGTGTAAATTTGTTTGCCGAGATGTTGAGATATAGGTCAAGTTTGTAATGGTCCACGTAAACCGAGATTTTATTATAAGGTCGGAATCCAATACAAGGTTAAGTGTATAATAGATTTTTTTATAGAGAAGGATGAAGATAAGTAAATTTTATCAAATCTTTGAGATTTCTTCAAAGGTTTGGTAGGTGCTCTGCATGCTCTAAAGGATGTTTTTGCAGGTCTATTCTAGGCCATTTAGGTCATGTAGAGACCTTAAAGTTCATGAAGTAATTTTTGAAGGGTTTGTACAAAATGTGTCAAATTATCGAGTCAATGAAGTCATTCTTTCATCATTAAAGGAGTTATGTCATCATTACTGATGTGTTTAATAAAGTAAGACTTGTCAAGTAGAAGCTATTACATTTGCAAGCTTGCAAACATGGAATAAGTGCAAAATCATAGAAGTCGAGAAATTATAAAGAGTGTAAGAAGATTCAATGTGTTATCTCGATCAATGAAGAAGAGAACAAGGTTTTAAAGGAGATTAGTAGGGTACAAATCATGTCAAGTTTTTTCAATGCCATGAAGAGAAAAAAATATCTTCTAGTGTGTGTATTCTCCTTAAAAGGAGTGAATAGCTTGACATTAGTTGTATGAAGTATATTAAAAGAGTGAAAATGTCACTCTACTAGTCCAAGGAAGTTTGAAGACTCGTATACATGAATTTTGAGATTATTATCTATGTCTAAGTCTAAGAATAGGGTGGTAATGTGTTAAATATATGCATAGTCACCTAAGGTCAAGATTTGAGTACTTGAAAACCTAGCATTGTGAAAAAATAAGTAAAATGAACAAGTTAAGGGAGAGTTCTTTAGAACAGGTTGTGGTAGTGTGAAGTAAGTAATATTATGATCATTGAGAAGGCACAAATGGTATCATAATGCAATGTATGGTGCTACCCTATCTCTGTTAAATATTGATCTTAATTCTTCTAAATATGAAAGTTTCAAATGAATCCTGAGCATTCTCAAGTAGAATGTGACTATATAGTATAAGATTGAGTTGTGTAAAATGTGAAGAAATGCACAAATCTGGTTAGAAGCTATAAAAATAGAATGTTACAAGTATATCAATGATCTCAAACCATAGTTGATGAATTAACTTCATAATATTGTGCTTCAGCTCCATTAGCAAAGAGGATGAGGTCACTAAATGATAAAGGCACACTTATTTTATCAAACTTGCAAGTTCCAAAAGTGAAGTTGCATGAGTTGTTTTTATTCTTCATGTGATTTTTAGAGTAGGATTGAATATATGCTACTGAAACTGAATGTACTAGTGGTAGTGTTAAGTTCACTATGAAAATCTTACTCAAAGTGGTGTTACAAGTTGTGTGATGAAGCTTGAGAATTGACAAAGTTTTGTTAAAGCTATTTCATGTTGGCTGGAAGATATCCAAAGGTATGTGTGACTATCAAATTCAAATATAGGAAAGTTCAAATGTTATGACTCTTAGCTAAAGGACAAGTATGAGGGAACTATCATGTGTATTCATGAAAATATTAGGTCTATGTACACCTATTGAAATGAGGTACATGTGTGTCAATATTCTATCAAGAATCGAGATGCAATGATCTAAAGAGGCCTATAAGTCAAATTTTCAAACTTGTAGGGAGGCATTCATGAGTAGAAGTTGAATGAAATGGCATAAGTATTCCTAAAGGTGACTATGGTGTGAAGCTATGGACTGATCATGGTCTGCGATTGATGTCGGTGAAAGTTGGTTTTTATTTATAGTATGATTGGTAAATTTTAAGTATATTGTAATAGGGTTTTGAGAATATTGTGATCAATATGAGGTCTAGGGAACCTAATATACTTGTCTTCATCATGGAAAAGAGAGAAATAAGCTACGGTTTAGGTATGATTGTCTCTTAAATTACACAAGTGAGTTTGTATGTTGATAAGAGTAATAAGGGGTATGGTATAGTTGTCTCAAGGGTTAAGAGGTATTCATGAAACATGAGGGTTATGAGAAAGTATCTCAAATATTCAAGAGAAATGGAAGGTCAGAGTTGTGTTCATTGATGTTCAAATATGATCTAAGAATTCTCGATGAAGTCGGAGGGATAAAGCTTGGGATCTCAAGAAGAGATAATTATTTGTTTTGTTTTAAGAAGGTTGGTACAGCATGAAAGGATGTTGATAAGTCTGAAGGATTGATTTAGGCATAGTGGAAAATGGTTGAACCTTCTACAAAGCATGAAAACAAGGTATGTGGTCTAAAATTTACATTGACAACTAGATATATATAGTATGATTCGGGGGAGCCATAAGGTGGAGTATCATGATGAGTTTGGACTTCTAGAGACCTGTCAAAATGGTTAAAAATGTACTGAAATTGGTGTTTAGGGACACTTGACTAAAGATGTGGAATGATAAGCATTGGGGAAACAAATTATGTTTTTTATCTTAAACAAGTCTTGAAATGTGATGATAAGAATGAATAAAGGATAATAGGAGATGTACTTTCTTAGGGGGCTATTTTTGGCACTTATTGGGTCTAGAGGATCATTTTGATGTTGTTGAAGTCGGTGGAGAGAGAATTCAGTCCCAAGGAGAGCTACTCAAGGAAGTAAGTCAGTTTTATGCATTATTGTCATTTTATTGTCATTGTGTTGTCATTATCCATGTTGTAGAGTCATTATAGTCTTTTTCATAGATGCAAAAGTGGGATAAAAGAATCAAAAACATGGATTTTAGGTCATGTATGTGTGTTTGTCATATGGTTTCCATCAATGTTTTTGATGATGGTTGTCATCAATGATAAAGGGACAGATTGTTGGCCATTATATGGTTATTTTTCATTTATTTCAACCCCCATTTATGTAAAATGGTGTCATAGTGTTGTATGTGTCACCATATGATTTTATGCATAAGTTAAGTATGAATTTCGTGTGGTTTGTTGAAGTTTTAGGAGGTCTAGTGCATGTTTGAGTAGGTCTAATCATGATTTGTGGTCTCCCAATATGAGTGAAGGTGTTCATGATTTCATAAATGGTCCATGAGGTGTGTTTTAGGTGTCTATGAGTCTACATTGAGTCGTCACGGTCATTTCATAGGTTTTCATGGTTGAGTCAGGTCATTTCATGCTTGTTTCTAGCCCTAGATCATGTAGAATGAGGTAGAGATATGATATTTAGAGTTAATAAGTTTTTCACAAGCATGGGAATAGCGTTGTGATATTTTACCTGAGGTTTATGGTGATTTTAGGTCAGAAATCAAAGGTTAGATGCATATTTAAGGTCCTTGGGAAGCAACAGGTGAGAAATAGGTAATTTAGCACATGAAAATGATATTGGTTGGATATTTTTATATGAATTTGGGATATGTAGTGAGTTTTATCAATTATAGGATGTTTTAATGGTTCTTTATGCAATGTTCCATGTCAATATGTTGAATATGTTTTAATATATGTAAGTTTTGGTGAAACCGGGTAAGTTGAGGTATGATTTTCAAGAAAAAGTGAAGCTTCGATGCTTGTTGTGAACTATATAATTTGAATGGGGACCTAAGATAGTTTTCATATATTATAAGGTCATCTATTAATATTTCAAAAAATTAATGAGGTGGTTTTATTGTCATGATTTTATGAACAATCGTTAAGAATGTAAAGTGGTTTGAAACCCTACTTAAACCCTAACTACGAGAAGCTTGCAAAAATTGAGTATATCAACCCATTTTTTATTGATTCATAAAAATTGATTATTTAAATTTTATATTAATCTTATATATTTCCATAAATGTATGATAGATCATGTGACAGTATGTGGGCCCCACCTAAAAATGTAAGTTTCTCGAAGAAGAGTCTTTTGGGACAACGTTGTCCAAAGGTATTGTAGGTTAAATTGGAATTGTGGAATTTATGTGATTTTTATTGATTTCCATAGATGTTTCGAGAAATTTTATGAAGTTACATGCTCAAATGAGCTCCATTTAGGTTGACTAGTCAAAGGGTAGTTTTGAGGCCATAAAAATAGTGTTCAGTAAAATGGGCATATCTGGAGCTACAGGTGGAATTATGAGGTGATTCAAGTTGTGTTGGAAATTGGATTAATATATATTTATATTTATATGAGTTTTGTCTCATGATTATTATTTTTTGTTAGGTTTCTAGGTAAATTTTGGGACAAGAATATTTTTGTCAGAGCAAGACAGACAGATTTGCTTTGAAAGTTTTGAGTTGTTTGAAGCATGAGATGGATTAGGTGATTATTTATATCACATTTAAAGTTAATAGGGATTAATATTTAATATAAATACACCATTTTAGGTATTTATTGTTCCTAGAAATGTGTTAACCAATTGATCTTTGAAAACAACTTTTTGGGTAGGTTGATTTGGTGAAGACAAAAGTGGTTGAGGTTTGAGAAGGTGATTGTTTCATGACTTATAACTTGCTTATAAATGTTTTCCATGTCCTGTAATTTCCATAAAGTGTTCACATGGAATATTTTTGTTGTTTTTAAGTGATCTAGTGGCATAAAGAGTTTTTAGGGTCCTAAAGGGTGTAGGAAACAACTATTTTTACAAGTACAAAGAACACTAGGCCCATTAAACAAAATAATATGATTAGTTGAGATAAATTTCTACCATGTTTAATGTTTAAATTATGTATTAATCATTTTTATGAAAATTGGGGCTTTACTAAGTATGGTTTTGGAATGAGGATAATTTTGGCATCCCAATGCATGAAAGAAGGGTTTTTGCTAGGCCGAACCATATGGGCCACTTATATCTATTGTGATAAATTCATGGGATGTTTTTAATGATTCATTGGTCAAAAAAATGTGTAGGACTGACCTCCTTTGGGTTGGAAGAAAGAAAAATGTATAAAAGTGATGTTTTGGGTTCATTTTTGAACTAGTGCTCTTGGAGGGAAGAAGTGTGACCTAGAGGAGAGTGATTTGTAGGTATGTGTGCATTTTTTTAAGTCTAAGGAAGATACTTTATAGGTTTAATACTGATTTAATACATGAGAGTAAGATATTAGATCCAAAGAAAGATCAAGAAGAAGAAGATAAAGAAAGTTTGATGCCCTATTGTATGAGCTAGGGTTTGTGAGTTGAATATGTGATCTCCATCAGTTGTGGCAGCAAAAAAATTAGAGATAAAACATATAAAATATGTTGAGTTGGTTATTGGTCATCCTAGGGGGTTTTAACCTCATTGTGGAGTGGTTGTTTCACTAAATTAGGGGTTTGTGCTCCTTGTAGGAATGATGCTCTACTAAACTAGGGGTTAGTGCTCCTTTTAAGGTTAGTGTATCACTAAATCAAGGTTTGGTGCTCCTTGTGAAGTTTTTCTTCACTAAAATTATTTTATTTGTGTAATATAATTATATTTTCAGTGGTTTTTCTTCCCGTGAGGGTTTCCCACTTACATATGGTGTTCTTGTGTTGAGTAATTTATTTCTTACTCTTGTGGTTGATGTTGTAAATATTAATAAGCACACATGGTGATGAAATTTTTATGAAAAATCTAATTGATGAATGTATTATTTTTTGAATGAAAGTAAAATCATGTAGAACCGATTCACCCCCTCTCAGTCCCTTGTGCTTTATACAATTTTTGTAATGATTCCCTAGGATGTGCTTATGTAAGTTTCACAATGATAGAAAGCTAGATCTAGAATGTAGAAAATTTATATAATGTGTGAGATGAAATAGAATAAACTTCCCCTCCTATGTTGTGTATGCATAATAATTCATCCCTTGTCCCTTAAGTGGATTTTCTAGAAACATGGTTTGTAATTCTCTTTGTTACTTTGGATGCAAGCTTAGGTGATAGTATGTAATGATAATGATTGGTTCTCTATTTGAGAGCTATAACTATGTATTTATGATTCCCTTGTTTAAATTTTTTAATTTACAACTAAAAGGCAAACCCAAAATTATAAAAGGTTCCCAAGAAGTAAAATATACTCAAAAGAGTGAGAAAGGGGAGAAAGGATCAAGAGTTCCCATGGGGATATGAGTACCTAAGCGCTAATGTCCTAATTGGGTGCTAATTTTTAGGCCTTAAAATATAAATTATTCAAATACCAACAGGGATGTGGGGTATGTAATGGCAATAAAAGTATAAGAGACAAAGTAAAAGGCTCAAAAGAAATTTTTAATTACTAGTTTTCTTGCTTATGAATCATGTATATATTAGTATGCTCTATGACCTAGAAATATAGATAAGTGCATAGATTTTTTTTCTACATTTTTCACCCACTTTATGTTATTGAGTGATTACTCAATAGCATAAATTATATAGAATATTTTTACCTTATGATATTGTAGAGAAGAGTGTAGCTGATAGCATACCAAGTGGACAAGTGAAGTGTAAAGTGATCATGATGTGCAATGTGGATACTAGGAATGGTAATTGGACCCTAGGAGTGAAGCTTACGTTTTGTGTATGTTGATGTGAGCCATTTCTTATTGTGTATAAAGGACATGCCTACAAAATAAGAGTGAGAAAGTAGTTAAAGTTCCACATATAAAGAATCATATTAATGCATGTATAAGTAAAGAGTGTAAAAGTATGTAAAAGGAAAGTGTGCACCTGATGTATAAAAATGTAAGAGATAGAGATTTGTCTTGTTTACTTGGATTTGTTGGATATTTTTCCAAATTGTGAGGTTTTTGGTCGATATCACGCCAAGAGTGAGTTTTTTTATGATCTCGAATTGAGAGTGAGTTTTTTGGGTGATCTCACACCAAGATAAGAGTGTTGGGGAGAGAGGTATATATTTTTCTCCTTCTATGATACTTCCTAAATAAGAACCACTCCATATGGTACATCCCTTATTTGTTCCTATTATTCTGATTATAATTGAATTTTGTAACTGGATTCAAGTGCCTACTATTGGAGAATTAATCCTAAAAATATTGTGAATTGTGTTGGAGTGATAAAATGACTATTTTTTCCACAAGGACATTAGCACCGAGGGAGGAGGCAATTTCCCACTACTACTATCAAGGTCTGGGCACTAGTGTCTTTTATATTTTTGGGCCCAATTCTAATTCTAATCCAATCTATAGTGGTGTTCCTATGCTGATTCTATATTGTGTTGTGCTTTGTATTGTAGCTATAAGCTGATTTAGGGGTGATTTCATTCACCCATGGATGCCCCTCATTTGGGGTGCATGTGATAATTGTAAGATAATGTGTTCCAAAGGAGAGGACCTGATATTGATATGCATATTAGAAGTGGATACAGTAGGGGGTAGAGGATTTTCATGGTAGAAACCAAGGCACATGTAAACAAAGTAGGCTAGTAACACGAGTTAGTAAAAATAACTCGTATGTTGTTGTCCACTCAAAATTCCCCGCTCTGTCAAAAGTAAAAATTTCAAAATTTTGAGTTTAAATGTCTTTTCTGTCAAGCTGGTGGTGTGAAAAAAGTCTTGAAGTCGAAAAAATCTAAGTTTTGGGTCATTCTCTAAGTATTTCGGGCCTGTCGAACATTTTTGTCCCGCCAGTCCCAAGTACGAAAGTGCATTTTGTTCCCCGTCCACTTCGGATCCTTCGATATTGTTGATCACCCGAAAAGACCAAGGTACAAATCTCAGAAGCTGAGTATTATCAAACCCATCCCAAAGCCTTTGCCAAAATGATCCACTTTGTTAATTCCAACTCTAAGACCACTTCTAAAGGCCTTCTACTTACTCCTCCCTCTGCGCCACAGCCCAGTCTGGTAGCTTCTGTCACCTCCCATGGTGACAAAATTAAACCATTTTATGTAACACTTCTCATAGCTGGCCATAGGCTCAGTAATTGTGTCATAGATTCTGGAGCCTCAGATAATGTGATGCCTGCTAAAGTAGCTCATGCTTTAGGCTTGACCCTCACTCGTACTTATGGATCCTGCTACTCCATGGAGAGTAAGGAAGTGCCTTTGGTTGGAAGGATTAAAGATGCACAAGTGGCCTTTTCTGCTTTGCCTGAAAAGAAAGTCTTGGCTACCATCCTAGTAGCAGACATTCCTCCTTCTTATGGAATGTTGCTAAGTAGAAACTTCTGTAAAGATGTGGGCGGGGAGATTCAAATGGATTGGTCACATGCACTCATACCTGTCAATGGACACATGAAGAAGTTACTACCTGAGAAGCAGTCTGAGTATATTGTGCAGAAAACGGATGATCCTAAGGCACAAATACTCTATGAGGATATGGGGCATGGTAATTACATGATTATGTCCCCTGATGAAATCCAACCCTCCAAAGTATCACCTAAAGATCCCAATGGTGTTTGGATTTTAGAATTTGATGGAAGTTGTTCCTCAGCTGGTTCTGGAGCTGGTGTCCTGCTAGTGTCACCTGAAGGATGCCTACATCCTTTTTCATTTAAGTTGCAGTTTGAAAACACTAATAATACAGTAGAGTATGAGGCTCTCATTCTTGGACTGCAAGTGGCCAAAGAACAAGGGGTGAAGAACCTTTTGGCTCGTGGTGATGCAGAGTTGATTGTGAAGCGGTCGAAACCTCTTTCGTAAAAATGGGAGGTGAAGCATTACGGAATCAGGTTTGGGATTCCATTGAATTCCTTGATGCTTTCTCTATTGAAGCAATACCTAGAGAAAGAACAATGGGCTGATTCACTTTGGTGTCTCGGGTCACTCGATTCCCCATCCTGAATTCTCTCAGGATAAGTTCACTATTGAAATGGTCCACCGGCCTAGTGTACCTGACAATACCAATAACTGGCAAGTTTTCAACGATGACCAGCATTTGCTTTCCTTCCTGGAACTCAAGGGTAATTTCGAACAACTGTATTTTGAGGGAAGTGACAACCTGCCTCGTGAGAGTGTGTCCTCTGACCAAGCCGTCACCCAAGGAGAAGAAACAGATCAAGATGGATGCATCAATCTCAAAGGAAACAAGATTCCTAAAGGGTTGGTGAGTTTGGAGGAACTATTTGATAAGCATGACAGGTATGTGAAATCTAAAGCTTCTACTGGACCTCAGCAATCAGCTGAGTATGATAAGATTGATATTGGGAGTTCTAATGACCCTAAGCTGGTAAATATTGGAAAATGTTGTACAGCAGATGAAAGGAGAAAAGCAATTGATCTTCTAAAAAGGTATAAAGATGTTCTCGCTTACTCTTATGAAGATTTGAAAGCTTTCAAACCAAAAGATATGCAGCACTCGATTCCTCTCAAACCAGGAATTAAGCCTTTCAAGCAGAAACAAAGGCAGTACAACCCCAAAATAGCTGACACCATCTTTCAGGAGATTCAGAAGTTGTTGAAGGCTAAAATTATTTTTCCTATTCACCATTCGACATGGATTGCAAATATTGTGCCTGTCAGGAAGAAAAATGGTGAGATCCGCATCTGTGTTGATTTCAGGAACCTGAATCAGGCTTCTCTGAAAGATAATTACCCTTTGCCTATGATGGATCAAATATTGCAAGCAGTAACAGGATCTGAAATGTTATCTATGCTTGATGGATTCTCTGGATACAATCAGGTAGAGGTTGATACTGCAGATCAACACAAGACAGCCTTCACCACTCCTTGGGGTACCTTTGCCTCTGAGAGAATGCCTTTTGGCTTATTAATGCTTTGGTGCCACTTTCCAGAGAGCTATGGATCTCGCTTTTGGAAGCTTGAAAGGGAAGCATATTGTCATATACCTTGATGACTTTGTGAGTGTTTTCCAAGACAAGAGCGAGATCATTTTGATCACACGGAGATAGTTCTGTGAGATGCTTGAGAGCATGGAATCTCTCGAACCCTAAAAATCTGTCTTACGTATTACTGAGAGGAAAACTATTAGGGCACATTGTTTCCAAGGATGGTATTAAGATTGATCCCGAACGAGTTCAAGCCATCCAAGCAAATTCCTCTCCCAACCAAGTAAAAGGGCGTGCATTCCTTCTTCTAATAAGATCAATTTTTAAGAAGATTCATTCCCGATTTTACGAGTTAACTTTGAACATTTCTCGAGATGATGAAAGGAAAGAAAGAAAACATTTGGTTGGTCTTCAAGGAAATAAATCCTTTGAAGGTATCAAGAGAGCTATCGCTAAAACTCGATTTTAGCTCATCTGATTTCAACAAAGATTTCATCATCTATTGCTATGCTACAGATAATACCTTGGCTGCTGTGTTAACTCAAGAAGACTCTGATGAGCATGAGCTACCAATTGCGTTCATGAGCTATATTCTGAAGGATCATGAGTTAAAATACACCATGATGGAGAAGCATGCTTTTGCAGTGGTCAAAGCTGTCAAGCAGTTTCGCTTTTACATCCTCAACTCTCACTCCATGGTGTTGGTTCCAGATACCACTGTTAAGTCAATTCTCACACAGCAAGAATTTGGATCCAAGAGAGGGAACTGGGTGGCTAAGGTCCAAGAGTATGACATTGATATCAAACCGACCAAGCTGGTTCGTGGAAAAGGTCTTTGTGAGCTCATTGCTGAAGGAGCCAAACATGAGTTGCTAAAGGAGAAAGCTGACCTTCCTACTGGTTGCATTCTGAGTTCAGTTGATGAATGGTATGCTGACATCGCCCATTTTCTCACCTATGGGGAATGCCCCTCTCATTTAACTGCCAAAGAAAAGAGGACTGTTAAATTGAGTTCGGCATAATATGTATTATGGGAAAATGCTTTGTTTAAGCGTGGTTTAGATGGGAGATTTTTGAAGTGTGTGGACAAGGAATAGCAGAGAAAATTGTTCTCGGCTTTTCATGATCAGGCATGTGGAGGGCACTATTCATCAACGGTTACAGCTCATAAGATACTCCGGGGAGGATACTACTGGCCTTCTTTGTTCAGAGATGCATCCAAGTGGGTGGATAAATGTGAGGCCTGCCAGACCTTTGTGGGAAGACCTAAATTGGCTTCTTTGCCTCTCAAGCCAGTTGTGATTGAGGAGCCATTTCAACAGTGGGGTTTGGACTTCATTGGTGCACTCAATCCTGCTTCTAGTGCTGGTCACACTCATGTGCTAACTGCCACTGACTACTTCACCAAATGGGTGGAAGCTATTCCAGTTAAGAGCACTACTTCCGAAGTGGTTTGCAACTTCATCAAGGAGAATATCTTGGTAAGGTATGGTGTACCTAACAAGATTGTAACAGATAATGCCTCGAATTTCTCTTCAGCTGAGATAATGGACTTCTGCTACGGATATGGCATCTCCCTGGCTCATTCTTCAGATTACTACCCCCAGGGAAATGGGCAGGCAGAGTCCACTAACAAAAATCTGGTGACTATCATAAGGAAGTTGGTCAATGAGTCTCAACGAAACTGGCACAAGAAGCTCTATGATGCCCTTTGGGCAGACAGGATCACACCTAAAAGAGCCATTGGAATGTCCCCCTTTCAAGTGGTGTATGGAGTAGAGGCTCAATTGCCAGTGACAGTGGAACTACCAGCCTTGCACCTAATGAAGGCCATTGAAGATACTAGTTTCAGAGATGCCCTGGACAAGAGAATTATGTACCTGCACAAGCTGAATGAAGACAGATTGGTGGTTGCCGATAGGATATCTGTTCACCAGCAGAAGGTAAAGGTCCTGTTTGACAAGAAAGCTAGGTTCGAGATTTCCAAGTTGGAGACACTGTGATCTTTATGGGACAAAAGACATGAACCTCGTGGCAGCCATGGAAAATTTGATTCCCTGTGGCTCGGACCTTTCAAGATCAGACACTTTGCTGGTAAGAATTCTTTCTATCTTGATTACATGGATGGTTCCCCTCTCCCACTTCCTTATAGTGGGCAGTATCTCAAGTTGTTCAAGTCCTAGGTGACTAGGGAGTCCCTTTGTATATTCTGTACAGTGTTTTCCTTCTGTTGTTTTGGTGTGTTTCCCTTCTGTTGTTTTTGTGTGTTGCCCTCTGTGTTGGTCATTTTTGACTCCGTTGCCCAATGGATAAGGCACTGGTCTGCTTTCCCCGAGTTTGTCTAGGTTCTTGCCTTGCCTCATTCCTTGAATTTATGCCAAGTCATCCCCAGAAGGAGCCAGCTGTTGTCCACTCAAAATTCCCCGCTCTGTCAAAAGTAAAAATTTCAAAATTTTGAGTTTAAATGTCTTTTCTGTCGAGCTGGTGGTGTGAAAAAAGTCTTGAAGTCGAAAAAATCTAAGTTTTGGGTCATTCTGTAAGTATTTCGGGCCTGTCGGACATTTTTGTCCCGCCTGTCCCAAGTACGAAAGTGCATTTTGTTCCCCGATCGGCCGAAACCTCCGAATTTGTCCCATTTTCGGGCCCGTCGGAAGTTTTTGTCCCAAGTGTCCCGAAGTTACTGTGCGAGATGTTCCAATTTCGGCCGAACCGCCCGAACCGCGTACTTCACACTTTCTTGTCCCAAATGTCCCAATTTCAAAAGTGCGCTCTGTTCCAATTTCACCCGAACCGGCCGAGTCGCGTACTCCGGAACTTTTTGTCTCAAATTTCTCAAGTTCAAACTTAAAGTGCACTCTGTTCCATTTTCGGCCGATTCGCCCGATTTCGTCCCAACTGTCCCAAGTCCAAACGGGCCTTCTGTTCCATTTTCGGCCGATTCGCCCGAACCGCGTCCTTCGGAACTTTTTGTCCCGAATGTCCCAAAGTTAAAAAGTGCACGCTGTCCCATTTTCGGCCGAAACTCCCGAGTCGCGTACTTCAGAGCTCTTTGTCCCAAATCAAAAAATGCAAACTGTTCCATTTTCGGCCGGTTCGCCGGACCGCGTCCTTCACGCATTTTCGTCCCAAATGTCCCAAAATGCATTTGTGCGTCTTCTCCCTGTTTCGTCCGAATCGGCCGAGCCTCGTGTTTCGCGCATTCGCGTCTCACATGTCCCAAGTGAACCTAATGCAATTCATACTTAGTTTTTCCCGCTCGACCCGAATGTGCTAAATTTGAATTTAAGTTGCGAAGATCAAATTTCAAGGACAGCTGGCAGAAGGACGAAGCTTTCAAGACGCCGTTTACATCAGTTTTCAAAGATATCCATTGTCATCTTCAAGATGAAACGTCTGGTGTGTCCCTCGTGGCAAAGACATAGCTGAGACGTTAAAGAAATTCAAGAAGCGGTTTCTGAAGACGGTGGGTCCTTCTCAGTGACTGTCCACCTGTCTCCTTCTTCATTCTTTTCTCTTCTTCCTATTCCTTTCGTATTCCATGTAATTAGTTAAGAAATTGCGTTTGGCATTCCTTAACTATTCTCTAGTTAAAAGAAACGGTTACGAGGAGTAACCGAATTGTAAGCTATATAATGGCCTTCTTTGCGCCATTTTAAAAGGAGGAAGAACTTGGCATATTTTCTGCAAGTGTAAATAGATTATAGAGAAATCAATACAGAAGGACTTTCCTTTCTTTGTCTATCTATCTCTCGTCTCTGCTTCTAGGCTTTCATTTGTTTTCTTTGTGAAGATCATTTATCTCAAATTCGTTAGTCTCATCGATTGCATACTCTTCAACTTTGCAAGCACGGTGATCTTGCATAACCAAGAAGGAACTTTGTTTCCTTGATAACGAATCTGTGTTACGTTAAGAAACTTTGCGTTCTGGCAGATGTTATTTACAGAACTTTGTGTCTTTAAATTCCATCTTACTTGTTCTATACGAATGATCTTGTTTTCAATTCACGGTGACTTCGCATACATAAAGAATTACTCTGATATCTATAATTCTGCATGTTTGCCTTTCTGCTCTTTTCCATGCTCTCATTTCCTCAGTCCTTTTGTAATTGATGACCTTCATAGAAAACACTTTCATGGTATCCAAGTTTAACCAACAAATCATGTCCTGTACATTTGTAAATAGGTTTGTTTCTGAATAAGGGAACCTCTCCCATTAAAGAGGAGGGACTTCTTGTCCCCTGACTGTTGCTCTTCTTAAAAGTCCTATTTGAAAACCAACACATGTAAGCAAAGACAATGTAACAAACAAGTGTAAGAACAAGATGGACCACAAAAATGGGTTTCAAACATGGGACATCTCTCATAATGTGTTTAACCAATAAGCTTTACACTTTCTAAGAAGAAACATATAAAAGGAAAATGGTTTAGGAATACCTATGAGGCGAAGGTGGAAGGTAGAATGTGCGCGTTGTTGATGTTATTCAAGATAATCATAGAGAAAAAAATTTCTCGGAAGGACTACGTGTAGATGCAAAGAAAGTCCACAAAAGAGTATGACATTGGATTGCCTAGTGTATGCTACATCCATGAAGCATAGTGCTTCTGAGAGGTTGTCAATCCACTTTGTTTAATAAAAATTTAATGTGAATAAGCAACTGAAATAAATAATTCCTTTTGTAATGTAATGATTTAGGTTTCACATACACACAATACACTATATTTTATGCTAGATATAAAAATAACACTAGATATACTTAGAACTGGGATTTGTTCGAGTCAAACAGTCCATTAAAGGTATGGTAAGGTGCAGGGCTGATTTGTTGAGGTCTAGGTTGGTTTTGGGTGAGTGGGAAGCTTGTTTTCCTGAGAATATAAAATGACACAAAGACCAATATCGGTCTGGTGACCAATGCCGGTATGGGGACTAAACCAATGGAGATCAAGGAACAGATGTCTGTAGGGGAAATAGGTAATTAACTATTAAAAATGGGTTTTAGGCTCTTTGTGATGGCACAGAGAGTGAGGGTAGTGTGGTTTGGGTCATAATATGGTTGAGAAGACTCATGAACACTAAGAAGAGGTTTAGAAGGGTGAAAAGGCTTGGGGTGGTTGAATAGTGGGTTGGTGAGAAGAAGATCATGTATGGGTAATAAAAGAAATAAAATACTGAAAGAAGTAAAAGATCTATAATGGGATACGTAAAAATTATTGAAATCATGGTACTTACTTGGTATCTTATAGATCATGTGATTTAAAATGCTTTATGGTTGATCGAGACAAGAGGTTCTTGAGTCAAATGGCATGGCAAGACAACATGTGTGCTCTGCGAGTATTCCAATGATCTAGAAGGAGAACCAATTATTTGTCTTTCACTTTGGTTATGTTTGTTCATCATCTTGATGTAGGAGGGCTTTAAGATTCATGCTTGAATGTAATAAGGATCCAATAACTAAATTACCAACCTAGGTAAAGGGTTGTAAAATTCTATATAAAGGAACTAATGGTGGTTTAGGTGACCGATGTCGGCTGATGATAAACTAGCGTCGGTTAGGGTGAGATAGTCAAGTTACCAAAAATAGCCTAATATTTACTATTTTTGGCATGATTTTTATTTTTGGGTACGCTTAGGGAAGTAGAGTTCACGTGAGAGAAGGCAAGAAGATCTTAGAAGAAGTCCAGTTAGGTTTAGGAAGAAATCTTAGTCAGTTAGGTCAAGTAATGACTCAAAGACTCGGGAGTGATGACTCGGTCTTGAGAGTGATGAGATGGTCACAGTGATGAGTTAAATGCCCCTGGAATGGGTCCAGGATGAGGTGTCATGATGAGGTGGAGGTGTGAGGATGAAATTAACTTAATTAAATTAATTAATAATGTAAGGATGAATATTAATATGGGGTAAAGGGGTCATGATTCATTAAATATGTTACATTAATTAAGTGAAGGGGAACAAGGGAGTGTGACCCAAATTTTGTTTCTACACAATGTCACAAGACAATTAGAGCTAAAGATTCTACAAACATACAATGATCAAATAATAAAAAATAAGAACAAGGAAAGAGTGAGAGATAACCATGCTTATATTTATCCTATAAGAAAAATTCCACACATGAAGCACCCATTAGCATATTAGAAAGATAAATAGTATGTCAAATCATATATAGATTAGTAAAAAGTAAGTGGTGTAACAAGAAGTATTAAATAATGTAACAATAGAACTTCTAATGTGTGGAGTGTAAGAGTAGTAAATCTAGATGCCCTTAGGAGCCTCGGTAGGACTGGTAAAGAGTTGTGTCGAGCATCTGCAGGTGTGTATAAATCTTTAATGGATCCTAGATTCACCTCAAGATACTAAATGAATGTACATGTGTATATAGAGAAGGATAACGACATACTAAAAATATGGATAGCATAGTAAGCAAAGTGCAACATGGAAATAGTATAATCAAATAAGAGTAAATGCAACAAAGATATACGGATGTTGTGCAAGTGTAATGGTGTGATATGCAAGATGTGTAAATGATAGGATCATTGTTCCCCTAGTGGATGTGTATGAGATGAGGTTCATTTAGAAATGCTCCCTCAATAGTCAAGAATGAACCATAAAATAAGAGTGTGTCATCGGGAAATGAATGTGTTGTGTGAGAGTATATGCTAGAAAATATATATCGTAAAACACAGAGCATGAAGTGTGTATGATCGATGATTGGAATTATGGGCATGAAGCACGAGTAAGAGAGATTAGTAGATGCTAAGAAAGATGTATCGTGAAGCACAAAGCATGAAGTATAGCAAGGTTATATTATGTGAGGTTCATTGATTAATTATGCCCTCAACAATCAAGTGTGAAGTGTAGCATTAGAGTTTGGCATCGGGTAATGACTATATAATGTGTGTGCAAAGGTGTATGAGATTTGAATAATATTATGCCTAGAATGCAGAGTGGGAAGTATAGTAGTAGATACTAAAGGAAACTGATAATGATGGAAAGGGGGCAAAAATTTCAATTCCCCCCAAGTGTGTAAGGGATAGTAGACTATCTAGTGATAGTAAAGGGTGAGGATCCCTACCTAATAACCGAGGAGAAAAATGCATGTGACAATGGTTTAAGGATGGTGGTGTAGGAGAGTAACTATGTGTATGTGAATAATACCTATGTTATGAAGGAGATGGAGAGCATCTATAAGAAGGGGCTTCCTAAGGAGGGGACTTAGGCCGATGAGGTGGACTAATTAACTAATGAGGATGAAAAGGTCATGATGTAGGTCATGTGCAAATGGGAGAACTAGGACTATAAGTATATTTATACTTGAGAGGCATAGGAGGCCTAGATTCCATGACTGGTGCATATATATCAACAAGAGTGGGTTGAGGTAATGGTGTATGTAGTAGAATACCTTTGATAGTGATAACTTGTTTGTTATGGATGAACTTGAGATATAAGTGATGTATGGAAGGGATGACATGGGTAGATTGGAGCTAAGGAATACCTAAGAGCATGTCTCAAATGACTATTTTAGAGGTAACGAGGAATGGTGTAAACATAGTAAGATACCCAATAATAATAGGAAGAATGACACATGCATAAGAATTAGGGATTGGAAATGTGATTAGAGAGGTAGGACATTTTATATCTAAAAGACTCTCCACATAGCATGCATTGGTAAGTATGATGGATAGACCATATTATTTTTTATGGTGTAAGCACCAATGGAAGAATTGATATGCAAATAATCGAATAAAATGTAGCGTGATAATCATGATTCGATAGTGTAATGACAGAAGTGGTACATTAGTAATAGAAACAATAAATTCAAGAGGCCTTGATGAAGGAGGAGGCATAGCATGATATGCATGGTTTGCAGAAGAATCAATAGGTTATTTTTCATGCTTTAGTAAAGGGTCATTGAATACTTTTAACTTTTGATTATCATTGACCAGTTTGGAAGTAGAGGTCTTAAGGAGCTTCATTGTATTGTTATCAATAAGGTCCTCAAAAAAATTTAAGCTTAAAGTGGTGGTTAGTAGAATTCCCAATGCATTTGTGGTAATCACAACATTAGTTTTCATCGTAGTTGCGGCCACGGGGAGATAAGGATCAATATTGAGTGGTGGAGAAAGAGCAATAAGATTTCTTTTGATAAGCTATGTTAATATAAGTTGAGGTGCGTAAGGTAGCTTAGTAAAATTATGCCACGTGGGTTGTAATTAAATCTTGTTATGTGTAGAAATAGTGTTAACGGTGGTGTTATCTTCATGGGATTATGATATGGTTTGAAAGTAAATTTATCTTAAAATGTATTAGAAGATGAAGATAAAGAAGTATCATAGTATTTTGATTTTCCCATAGATAAAATTTTCCTTCACCTAATTTGAGTGTATGGTATAATTGATCACAAGAGGGAAATGTATTAAAGATGACACACTTTTGAAATGGAGGTAAGAGACTTTGAATTAAGAGATATTGGAATTCAAAATTAGTGAATAAATTAGTCATCTTAGAAAATTGATTCTTATAATGCAAAAATTATTATGGTAGACGCTCATTAGATCCTCGTTTGAGTTGATAAATGTGTATGAAGGATATTTAGAACTAATATTGATAGAAAAATTTGCAAGAAAAGCATCGAGATAAGTTTGTAAAAGAGGTTACCAAGTGAATAGGTATATCATACAACCAATGTATAGAATAATCTTGTAAACTTCTAGGAAACAAGTTAGCTAGTAATGTAAGGCCATCCATATAGTGATGCGGGAGCATCACTCCACCATGTAAATATGTCTTGAGTCATCATATTTTGGCTTAAAAGGTGTCATTTCATGTTCTAGGATTCATTTGTAGTCATCTAGTGGGTTGATATTGGGTTAAGCCTTTGCAAATTTTGAAATCGACTTTTCCTCCAAAACCAATTTAAATTTATACAAGGCATTTTGGTTTCTCTTGAAGTTGTAAGGATCCTTGGATCACTCCTTCATGATTTAAGGATGTGAAAAACCTATTAGGAAATAGAAACCTTGATACTGAAACCTAACCTAATCCTTTAGGTCCTAGGCCTAGTAGGAGTTATTAGGTGGTGAAATAAAGACAATTTATGTTTGGAAGACCATTGTAAAAGTTGGTAATTTGGTGGAAAACTGAAAGAGAAGGTATAAAGGCCTAATTTTAACTATTTTTTATCATTCCCATTCGAATGGAAATCAAGGAAGCTTGATGAGAAATATAATAATGTGTGTATGTATGCATTTTTGTAACTATGGATTGTGTGAATGTTTTGGTACTTATTGAGTGTTCATGAAGAACTCATACATGCTTGATAGGAAGGCTACAATGACCTGTGTAGAGCATCATCTAGAAAGTTGTGTGAATATCAAGGTAAGTGTGTTGTTGCATGTTGTGTAAACTGTAAACCACTGAAAGAATGACATGAATCATTTGTAATTGAATAAAATATGTTTACTTGAAGTGTTCCATGCTTTTGAATTTATAATAATAGTGGTTCTTGAAAACTTCAATTATTATATGAAGACTTGGCTTGAGTAAGATTTTCTTGTGTGCAGTGTTCTCTTAACTTGATCTAAGCACTTGAGAAATTTTCCACGTGAGAGGAGTGAAAAAATTGATGTTTGAAGAATTTATTTGGTCACTAAGTTCGAAAAAACCTTAGAGGGGCTTGAGATACATTACTAAAGAAAAATAACATCTTTTGTTTGAAAATACCCTAAAGGTCCTAATAAATCTTGTTATTTTGTGTCTCGGATTGCATGAAATGGAAATAAGTTATCCATTAACCATTTGTATCTATTGGTTTCAAATAAATCAGGTAAATGATAATTATAGGTCATTAAAGAAGAAATGATGGGTAGAATTCAACAAGAAAAGAATCCTTGTTTCATTTACAAATATGTGCATGCTCAAAACTTTACATCTACAAAGAGTAGCACCTTAATAAAAGAGTGATGAATTTGAAGACTGAAGGGAGAACCTCAAAATTTTGGTAAGGTAATCACCTTTTCATTTTTAATGCAATCATTCTTATCAATTTTAGAGATTTGAATCAAAATCTGGTAAAATTTACTGCCAAAACAAGCCCTCATGCTCACTATGAAAATAGCTAGGGTTTACTAAACAAAGATTCCATTTTTGAATACTATCTAATGAAATCCCTTGAAATTTTTGGGTAATATCTATGAAGTTTCTACCTTAGTATTGGAGAAAGAATCAAATAATAAGGATCCTTATCCATTGAGTTTTTCATGATTGTTTTGAGTAAAGAATGCACAATCTAGTGAAGTCTCAAGACTTGGTAAAAATCAATATTTGGTAGCGCTAATGAAATTTTTAGGTGCCAACATTCAAAAATAATTATCTTTTTGTCTTACATTCATAGGTTTTGGTAAGATGAATAAGTTATCCATCCTATTTTTGAAAAATCTTGTTGGTAGTATGGCGAGTGATTGTGTTTACCAATGGTATAAGAGATGAAATAAGATTTGATGGTTTGAAGGATTAGTGAATCGTAAGGTGAATGAAACCTTGTACTTGAGAACCTAGAGATTATTATATATTTTTAATAAACATATTTTTATGGGGAATTCATTAATGAGAAGTTATCCTTAACAGTGTGCTCTTAGAAAATTATGCTTTACAATAACCTAGGAAATAAAGGAGAAGTTGGATACCCAAGAATATTTGGGCTACAAAATGGTACAATCACTTAATTTGTAAATAGGATATTATATTTTTCCTTCATTTGGTATGGGTCCAATCATATCTTTCAACCATGAAAGTTTAGAATTATTGACCTTGAGAAGTCTTGAATATGTTTCGGGTAACAATTCGGGAAATTCTAGTACATTTCTTGATTCTAAGCTATCCAGTGAAGAGTGTTATGATAAGATGAACATGTGAGATAGGGAACTGTGTGAAGTGAGATATTCTTTAAGCTAAAAAATCAATATTTTACTAGTATGGAACTAGGATAAAGGAAAACTAGTGGAGGTAGTTGAGGTGACTAAGAAAATTTGGGAGCTTCATTTAATTGGGTGAGTCTAATTAGATGAATTTGGAAAATGAATGAATTATATTGTTTTAAAGTGGTGAAAACATGAAATTGATGATAGATACAAGTGGAATGAAATAAAAATGTGTGGAGCTCTACATCAAGTTGTATCGAGCTTGGAATTGAGATTTAAATGAAAATTGGTTGTTGTTAACAGTGTGTGAAATGTGTTCTTGATCTCATAATGAAAGCAAGATGATTTTAGGCCTGGTAGAGAGTTTGTAAGTGATAATGCATAGAGGTTGTTGATAATATTGGCATAGTAATAGCCTTGTGACAGTGTGAGCATTCACGTATGTTTTGGATTATATGATTGGTGGTTGTGATGGAGTATTGCAAGATTGTAAATGCAAGAATAAAATGGATACAAGCATAGTATAGTGGTTGGGAAGAACCTTCTTGGTGAGTTGCTTGATGTTTTTGTTGTGTGTAAGGCATGTGGATACAACCCTAGATACATGTAATAGTGATGTGAATCTTGTTAAGTAATTCAATGTGTTTTGTGAAATTATTCTCTAGTTTAAAGATATTATAATCAATCCTAATTTGTGCATGCATATCAATATATGATCTATATAACATCGTACACAATGGGTGTTCGGTTTAATGATTGTGGTAGCTTGTGAAGCTTGTGCATGAAAGACTTGAATAATGTATTAACTTGTAGGATTCTTGTAGGTCTTTAAGGTAACTTTAGTCTATTATTACCACGAGAAGGCATGGATTTATAGGGAATAGAAACTCATTTGTTAGTCTTGAGGGTTTATATCATGTTTCAAAAACAAGGTAGAAGAGTTTCACATAAGGAAGAGCCCGATCATGGAAAACATGAATCACTTGTAATATAATCCCTTGCATAGTTTCATCAAAGTTATCCTTACAAATATTGGGGTCCTAAATCAATTTCTAGGTAGAATTATAAAAAAAGGTCCTCTAAGGCTAGACTATGAGGACTAATGAAAACATTGCTAGGATATTAGTTTTGAAGCATCAAGTCAAGTTATCTTTTCCTTGAAATTGAGAAAAATGAAAAAGAGATGGGGATTAACATTATTTAAGTGAAATTTTGAGAAAACAGAGCTATGGGCTTAATGGGTTCCTAAATATTCCGTCACCTTGTCATTAATATGTTTATAACATGAGTTAGGCTTGAAATTCGTCTCTTAAAGACCTAATAGAGGGTTTATGAATTGAGGAAGAGAAAGTGGGGTAAGTGGAGAATGGTGAAGAGTTAGAAAATAAAATTTGGTCAACACTTTGATCATGATTAAGGAGACCAATTAAATTATTAGATTATTCTGAGTACCACTAAATCATTACATCCATGCATGTAAAAGGCATACATTGTCTTAAGGGCATAATTGACGATTTTGACAAAGCAAATATAGTGGGAAGTTTGGTACCTTGGAAGAATTTTTTATTGATTATAATAGTGGGTTATGAAGTAATAATACATAAAACAAGTTCTTGGTGGGTTAAGAATCCTTAAAGCAAGAAGTTTCATATTTGGGACAAATTGAGATAAGAAAATGTTATAAGATAGTCTTGAGTAGGATAGTCAAAGGTGAAGATTTGTTTTTATTGAATCATATTTCTTGATGACCTAAATTCTCTTATGAGTGTGAAAAAAGAAGAAATAAACAAGTTATATACTTATTGCATCTTTCTAAGGAATATTTTAAATATTATAGTTACAAGTGTGTGGAAGTGTGAGTAAAGAGACAGGTAAAGATGAGTGAAGAAAATAGATTACAATCTGTTTTTGACCATGGGTACAGGATGCCATATTGGATGGATAAGTTAGCGTAGAAAAAAGAAGAATCAAATAAAGTGCATGATAGGATGATAGAACAAGATACAAGATAGTATTTACCAAGATGATGGAAGCAAGCAATGTATGCATTGAAAGAGAGTTGAAGGCCACTAGGCATTATGATTCAGACTTTACGGATGAAGATGATGAAGAATAAATATTAGCAAAGATGAATAAAGAGGAAATGGTAAAAGAATTGTTAAATTTGATGAATCACAGGAAGAAATAACAAGAAAATAAAAGAGAGGAAAAGACGAAAGAAGAAGTTAGAAAACAAGAAAAAAGGATGGAACGAGAGATAAAAACGGATTAGAAATGATTTTGATAAGCTTGATGAGTTTATAGAAGTTATGAGTATGATAGTAAAGAGAAGTAAAATTTAGATAAATAAAATTTAATTTGTGATGAGAAAAAAAGATAAAGTGGCCTATAAAGCTACTTGGAAAGAAGAAAAAGAGAAAGTAGGCTGAGAAAAGAGGTAAGAAAGGAAGAGAATGAAAAAGCAAGAAGAGGAAAGGATGATACATCAAGAAAAATAATTTGAAAAAGAGGTATTATATAAAGAAACTCATAGTTTAGATGAGGAAGAGGTGATTGCAAGCTTCTTATCTTGCCTTGGAAAAGATGAAGAAGAGGATAATGAAGTGGAGCAACAAGTAAAGATGAAAAATAGCTCATGGATGGAGTATTCTGTAAGGCCAAAAGGCCTCCTTATTTTTTTCTAATATTTTCTTTAATTGTGTGTATGTAGGTAATGAATATGAAAAGCTAGAAATGGAGAAATTTTCCAAACAAGGGGATGAAGAAACTAAAAATGAAGAAAATAATGATGATGAAGAAGAATTGACAATTGAGGAAGAACTTATGTGGTAGAAAATCATGAAGGAGTCTGAGATTTCAAAAAAATTGAGTATGAAGAAGACTAAAACAAAATAGAGGAAGAAATTATGAAGGTGCTACAATTTGAATAAGAAAACAAAAGATATGATGAATTCTATCAAGTTAAAAAGCAAAGAAGCGGCGAGCAGTCATGAGAAATGTATCTTTGATTGAAAAGGAGAATGAAGAAGAAAGAGATTATGATGAAGATATATTTGAAGCATACCTCATTCATGAAGATAAAGAATAGTATGGGAACTAGGAAAAGTTTGGAATTGAAGAAATGAAAAGTGAGTAGGTGGAAGAAAAGAAGAAGTAAAGGAATTGAAAGAAGAAGAAAAAAGAGCTATGAACTTCAATTTTTCTTACCCCTGGAGTATGATGCAGGAGCATCACTCCACCATGTAAATATGTCTTAATTCATCATATTTTGGCTTGAAATGTGTCATTGCATGTTCTAGGAGTCGTGTGTAGTCATCTAGTGGGTTGATATTGGGTTAAGCCTTTACAAATTTTGAAATATGACTTTTCACTAAAAATATTCAAATTTGTACAAGGAATTTGGGTTTTTCTTTAAGTTGTAAGGATCCTTGGAGAATTCCTTTATTATTTAAGGATGTGAAAAACCTATTAATAACTAGAAACCTTGGATATGGAGTCATAACATAATCCTTTAGGTCCTAGGCCCAGTAGGAGTTATTACGTGATGAAATAAAGACAAATTGAATTTGGAAGACCATTGTAAAAGTTAGTAATTTGGTGGAAAATTGAAAGATAAGGTATAAATATCATAATTGTAATTATTTTGTGATCATTCCCATTTGGATGGAAACTAGGGGATTCTTGATGAGAAATATGGTAGTGTGTGTGTGTGTGTGTGTGTGTGTGTGCATATTTGTAACTATGTATTTGTGGGAATATTTTAGTACTTGTTGAATGTTCATGAAGAACTCATACATGCTTGATAAGAAGTCTACAATGATTTTTGTAGAGCATCATCTAAAAATTTGTGTGAATATCAAGGTGAATGTGTTGTTACATGTTGTCTAAAATGTAAACCCTGTAATAATGGCATGAATCCTTAGTAATTAATGAAAATATGTATATTGAATTGTTCTCTGCTTTTGAAGGGATAATAACAGTGGTTTGGTGCCTTACATAGTTCTTGAAAAGTTCAATTCTTGTATGAAGACTTGGCTTGAGTATGATTTTACTATAGTAGTGTGCTCTTAACTTAATCTGAGCACTTGAGAAATATTCCATGTGAGAGGAGTGCAGAACTTGATGTTTGAAGAATTGAGTTGGTCACTAATTTCATAAAAACCTTAGAGGGGATTAAGAGACATTCACAAAGAAAAATAACACCTTTTGTTTGAAAAATACCTAAAGGTTCCAATAAATCATGTTATTTTGTGTCTCAATCTTGAATGAAAGGGAAATAAGCTATTCATTGACCATTTTTATCTAGTGTTTTCGAAGGAATTAGGTAAATGATAATTATAGGTCATGGAAGAATAAATGATGGGGAGAATTCACCAAGAAAAGAATCATTGGTTCATTTACAAGCTTGTGCATGCTCAAAACTTTACATCTATAATAGAACCTTAATGAAAGAGTAATGAGCTTGATTACTTGAATGGAGAACCTCTAAATTCTGTAAGGTAATCAACTTTTAATTATTAATGTACTCATTACTATCAAGTTTAGATATTTGAATCGAACTCGGTAAAAGTATTGCTAAAACAAGCCCTCGGGCTCACTTTGTGAAAATAGCTAGGGTTTACTGAACAAATATTCCATTTTATCGAATAATATCTGTTGAAATCCCTTGAAAATTTAGGGAAGTATTTTTGAAGTGTCTACCTTAGTATTGGAGAAATAATTAGAGAATAAGGAACCTTATCCATCGAGCTGTTCATGATAGTTGTGGAGTAAAGAATGAACAATCTAGTGAAGTCTCAATACTTGGTAAAAATCAACATTTGGTAGTGCTAATGGAGTATTTTGGGGGAAATATTAAAAAATAATGATCTATCCCTCTTACATTCATAGGTTTTGGTAATATGGATAAGTTATCCATCTTATTTTTTGAACAAAGCTTGATAGTTGGTAGTATGGAAAAGTGATTGTGTTGACCAATGGTACAGAGGATGAAATAAGATTTTATGGTTAAAAGGATTAGTGAATGGTAAGGTGAATGAAACATTGTATCTGAGAACCTAGATATTATGCTACATTTTTCAAGAAATATCTTTGCATAGGGAAGGCATTAATTAGGAGTTATCCTTAACTGATGCGCTCTTATAAAATTGTGCTTTATAGTGACCAAGGCAATAAAGGAGAAGTTGAAGACCCAAGAAGAGTTGGGCTAAAGAATGGTACAATAACTTAATTTTTAAATAAGATACTAGATTTTTCCTTCATGTATTGTGGGTCCAATTAGCTCTTTCAACCATGAAATTTCATAACTATTGACCTTGAGAATACTTGAGTCTGTTTAGGAGTAACAATTGAGGAAATTCCAGTACATTTATTGATTCTAAGATATCTAGTGAAGGGTGTTATGCTAAGATGAACATGTGAGATAGGGAACAGTGAAGTGAGAGATTTTTGAAGCTACAAAACTAAATATTTGACTAGTATGGAACCGGGATCAAGGAAAACTAGTGGAGGTGGTTTAGGTGACTAAGAACAATTGGGAGCTTCATTAAATTGGATAAGTCTAATTAGATGAATTTGGAAAATGAATGAATTATATTATTTTGAAGTGGTGAAAACATGAAATTAATGGTAGATACAAGTGGAATGAAATAAAAAGGTGTGGAGCTCTACATCACATATTCAAGACATGCCACATGAAAAGATTGAAGATGCTCTTAAGGGTCATCATGGCCATTTAATATAAGAAGCTAGGGTGCAATGAAGTTAGGAGGAAGTGGATAAGAGGATATGGTGGGTGAAAAAGGGATATGAAGGAGTAGTGAGGAATCTAAAGATGAAGAATAATGTGAAGTAGCTTGTTCTAATTAGTGTATTTGGAGTTGTAGATCTTGATTTAAAGAATCTAGGTCGTGGGTGCCTAAAGAGGAACCAAGTTGTGTGTGGGAAGTATTGGGAGGAGGGAAAGGAGTGGTAGTGGTATCTATAGAAATAGGAATAGTGGAGGGTGGTTTAGAGAACATGGCAGCCAAGGAGGAACCCACGAAGGGTAAGAGGAAGTATCTCGATCATGTTTTGCAATGATTAAAGCATTTAGGACATGTGAAATATGCGAAGGATGGTCATGTAAATTAGAAAAAAATTAGTGAGCTTGTCTAATTGTTCTTGATTTACATTATTGTCCTCATCATATGATTATTCACTATCATAAGTTTCAATGTTTTCAAGAGGAACATTATTTGATTTAAGAAAAGGATTAGAAGATTCTACCATTGATTTAGAGGACTTACAAATGGATGGAGGAAGCTCAATGTGTTCAAAAGAACCATATCAACCACTACGAGTGATGGGAATAAAAATAAAACCTTAAAGGAAGGTAGGGTTCGAGTGAGTGGGTTCACCAAATGATTTAATATAAATTGAATTAAATATAAATTTTAGAGTAACTAGTGTATTGTATGATATACAAGTAAAATATATAGTAAATGAATAAGCAACAAGCATGCGATAATATGAAACCCTAAGCAAGAGAGAGAGAGAGATACTTAGCTAATTTCCAGTGATTTGGAAGTTTTTTTCACTAAGGAACTATTGAAATGGAATGGAAAGAGTGTTGCCAAGTATCACTAGAGGTTCTATAACTCAGAAATATTCTAGATAGGAGCACTCACGGGAGGAAAGGAACACCCTAGGGCACTAGTGGATCAGTATGTCCGGGCATTAGTGTCCATCTAGATGTTTGGGTTCTAATATTTTCTGTGTAGGATGATTTTTTAATTCTTTGTTTTTCAATCTGATGTTACTTTAATGTCACTTTGATTTTATCTCTAACCTACAAAAAAATGTCTAGCTACACATACCCATAAACCACATCAAATCCTAAAAATAAAGATGCAGTATGTGGATTGGATGACCCTGCGGTCACTGAAGAGTGAACTTATTATCAAGTGTTGCACTACATTTCATACTCCATGTAGTTTTGTGTGAAAGTGTGTGTAATGATGCCCTAGGATGCCCTTGTGCAAGTTTCACAATGATAGCGGGATAGATCTAGAATGTAGCAAATGTATAGAATGTGTGAGATGAAATAGAATAAACTTCCCCTCCTATGTTGTGTATGTAGAATAATGCAACCCTTTTCCATTGAGTGAATGTGCTATATGGATGTTTTGTAATGCTCTTTGTTCCTTTGAATGTAATTTTAGGTGATAGTATGTAATACTAGTGCTTGCCCTCTATTTGAGAGTTATAACAATGTGTGTATATATATATGATTCCCTTTTTTGAATTTCATAATTGACAACTGAAATTTTGAACCAAAAGTATAAAATGTTTCCAAGAAGTAAAAGAAACCCAAAAGAGTGAGAAAAGGGGATAAAGTGTCAAGAGCACCGGGAGGGACAAGATTTCATGGGTGTTAGTGTCCTAACTGAGTACTAGTGTCCGAGACCATAAAAGATAAATCAGCAAAATAACGATAGGGTTGTAGGGTGTGCAAGGTAAATGAAATTATAAGAGATAAAGAAAAATTTATGAAATACATTATCAATTACTAGTTTTCTTTCTTAGGAATCATGTATATATTAGTATGCTCTAGGACCTAAAAATGTACCCAAGCGTATAGATTTTGTTTATACACAAATTATGATAGATTACATCATATAATGAGTTAGATATTAGATTACATACATAAACATGAAATTAAATGAACACAAGACATAATATTTAAGTGGGAAAACCTTTTAGTAAAAAACCCACTTGAAAAATCACTTATCTTTATTGAGAATAAACATTTCACCCAACACTCCCACTATATCCTCAAATATGTTTTTGTTACACCTTCAAAGAGGAATTATAAAGAATCAAATACATTCACTCACGAGTTGAGATAATTATCTACGTTATTCGCATCATGTATCATCTACTTGTTTGCATTTCTTATTCGTATATACTTGTTATTTTCTTTCAAGTTCTTCTTTGTGTGCACTCGTATTGTGTAACTAATCTCTAATGAGATCACTTTGTTGGTGCCCATTCTCGATCCTCTGTTCTATTTTTCCATCTTTCCCCTTTGGTTTGCATGCTCTAAAAATGTCTTCTTCAAATTTGGTGATCTGCAAGTTTCTCCCTCCAGTTGAAGGCTTTGAAAATCTCACAAACTTATTATTTTTCCCCATATTGAAAGAAAAATACATATATGCCTTACTTTATGCCCTAAATTTCCAAATCCATGGGCCTCTATCATTTTTTTCACTTTCCCTAGCCTTTGGAGCTCGTAGTTTCTCGTTTTTGCTTATTTTCCTAAAATATCTATCCCTATGGTCGTAAATTTCATAAAATCAATTTGCCTTTGTTTTTGACCAAAAATCCTTCATCCACGAAGAAAAAATTGATTTTGGAGGTCACTAGAAATTTCTTTTTTTTTTTTACGGTTATACGGGTGTCATATGCTCACAAATTAAGCTCAAACCTCCCCTCCTATGTGGTCATTTTTGGTTAGACGAGGATCCATAGGTTTTTTCTTAAAAATTTAGCATTTTTTATTTTTAGAGAAAGAGCAACTTTCCCCTGCAACCCCACAGGTCCAAGAGGTGGACACGTGTCACACTCTTATTTAAAGGTGGAATGGAAGGCCAGTGGGGACTTAGCCAATTTTTCCTTTTTTGGCAAAAGGGATGAAAGTTGTAAATGTGGTCGCGGGTCTGCAATGGTGAAAAAGGAGACATGTGGCAGGTGCAGAGGAGAGTGTGGTCCACCAGGGGTCTGCATGTTTGGAGAATGAAAAACGTGCCTCCACAATGGATAATGATGAAGGATTTGTAATGATTCACCTTTTTGAAACACATGGAAACTTTTGTTGTAAATATGTTAAACGTCCCTATCTCATGAATCATGTTGGAATTTTGTAACAAAATTGATGTTGGGCATATTCTTTTCTTAGGAAAGAAGGATCAAATGTAATAGATTGTTATATGATGCATTTTTTTGACATGCAAAAGGTTAGAGAAACTTATAATTTCATGGGAAAATCAGGAATAATCCCATTCTCGAGAAACCACACGAGAACCATTTCTAATTCCTTTCGCATCATATTTTTATCAAGTTGAGTTGGTTTCGTTGTAAATCCATCAACAAGCTCGAGATTGTTCTTAATGTTTGATAGATTTTATCATTTACGGATTATTTTGTGTTGTCTCTTGGCAAAATTTGCATGCACTTTTGTGCCAGAATGTTTTCAATTTGTGTTTCTTACTCCTATTGCAGTCTTGTGTTTAAAATATCTCTTGATCATACATGGTCTCATTTCTTGTTGATAGTTTAGTGGCATCTGCAATTTCACATTTAGAAAATATTTCATCGATAAAGAGATAAACAGATTTAAAATCACTTTACCTTCCTTGAATTTCGAGGTTGTTTGTAAACCTTTGGGTGTACCTTGGGTCATGATAAAATAGAGATTTCTGGATGCTTTGTTGGTTCATCTGCTTCAAGATTTTGTGGCAAGTTGTCAAATATTGTGTGAAAGAGTGCAAATGGGCCTCCATTTGGTACACATATCACAGGTTGAAGGAGTACCTTAATCCTTCAAAGCATTCTGTTGTTTAGGTGTTACAAATTTATTAAAAATTTCCTCAAAGAATTTGGTAGATTCTGGTTAGTCTTGTCTAAATTCTCCCACCAAAATTCATTCAAACAAACAAATCCTACCCCATACTACCCCCGCATTGCATTATGTGTAAACAAAGGAATCCAATCCATCTACAAAAATGCATAAAGCAAATCGGGGTCATACCATGTCTCTAGCGACCTCAAATTGGCCTTGTCTTGAAAGCATTTCCATGATTTAGTAGTGATAGATCTATTGAGTTTGAATAATTGGAAATTGATCATTTCTTCTCAAGGCCATCTCCATACAACCTATACATTGCAAGGATATCTTCACCTCCTTCACAAAACAGAGGCTAAAATATAGGTTCTCTTACCTTGGTTGATAGGCACAACCTAAAACGATTCTGACAAGATCAAGTCCTATTTGAGTGCTATCCATCTCTCCACAAATACGAGTGCCGGTTAGATCACATCCTGGCTACAAAATGAGACACATCATTATCTATCTAACTTCAAGCTTCATATCATATCTCTGATGTTGCTCAGACTAAAAAAGGACAAAAAATTTGGGTACCAACACTAGTGGCATCGTTGCCAAGGACATTATTTAGTATTTCAGTATTTCAAATCCTTGGTAATACTTCTTATGTGATTTATATCCATTACAAATTTGAGTATCATCTTTTGATCATATTTACAAGGTTGGAATGAAGAGTAGAGTTCGAGTTTGATATTTACTTAGTTCAATCTTTTCCATGTGCATGCATATTTGAGATATTTGAATGCATGTCAAACCACAGTAATGTCCCTTACAAATTCTGCATGTAAATACATTGTTGAAGCATTATTTTATAATCATATTTGTAAGGTTTAAGTGAATATATAAGTTTTCCTGCAATTTTATCGAGTTTCAAACAAGATAGTTGCACTTCATTTACATTTGTGGTTGACAATTCAAAGAAAGGAAGGTCGATCTATAAATTTTGGCAAGATTTTCAGTCTTTGATAGATATTTGATAGATTATTTTAGCACATTTGCACAACTAGGGTGAAATTCCTTGGTGGCGACTCCATGTTCTTGATCTTGATAAATACCGGTGTTTTAAGCTTTACTGTCATTTATTTTGTGTTTTTAATCTTTGTAAAATTGGAAGGAAGAAGATATCTCTTCATTAGAGACTCTACTAAGAAGTTTTTTTGAGATTCAACGAACTCGAGTTAGAGGGGAGAAGAGTTTGGAAGGTTATTAAAGGTCGGACATCGTGCAAAGATATATCCATTGGTGAGAGAGATCAGCCTTTGGTAGAGGATTATCACTCTTCTTCAATTGATTCTGATTCAATAAATCCTCTCATAAACTTTTTTCCTTAGCTTGTGAAAGTCCTTTTGTTGTACTAGGTAAGTTCCTTCTCTAATTTACACCTTTGTGTTTCAACTCAAATAAAACTTTCCAAGAAAACCAGCACTTAAAGGATAACAATCTTGTGAACCACATTCTTGAGCCCTAAAGACCTTTCACTCCTCATCATCTTGTGTCACCCCAAAGATCACCTCCACCAAACAATATGGCGCACCTAGACCTCCATTTTTGTTAACACCTTTGGTCCTATAGACATTAGAGGAATGGATGGTTACCCGAATGTTGTCCCACAAGATGTCGAAATAGGTTGCCAAAGTTCCAAGGTAACAATGTTATAACTGGTGATCGAATCTCAAACTTTTTGTTAACATGATAGAGGCTTTTGAAATAGAGTTTGAAGATGTGTATATTAAATTGTTCATTCATACAATAAAATAGGATGTTAGGGATTGGTACAAGGCTCTCCCCGATAATTCAATTGATTCATGGACTGAAATGAAGAATGCATTTAGGTTACAATATGGTGATAAGACTGATCCTAGATTTCTCTTGTCAAAATTTGAAAATATCAAGAAGAATCCTAATGAATCATCCATGACTTCAACACAAGGTTTAATAAAACTTTGAGAATTTTGCCTATTAGTCTCGAGGCCTTGTGATAAGTCTTGTTTAATCAAATATGCAGATGCATTTGATAAAAAGGCAGCCTAGTACCTAACAGACAAGAACCCTACTAATCTAAGACAATATTTCACCATGGCACTTCAAATTGAAAACAATATCAAAGAAATTGGGAAACCTCTCAAGAGAGATGGTGTAAATTTGATAAACCCTGAAAAACCTCAAGCTAGTAAGGGTGTTGATTTATAGGAGGTTGTGAAAACTTTGGCAGGGGCTATCAAAGAAATCTCATACAAGTTGGCAAGAGTGAGAGGAATTGGGCAGACTTCACAAGGTCGACCAAGAGCACAAAACCCGGATAGATTTGCCAATCATCCTAGAGGTGATCAAAGGGTATATGATAGAGGGAAAGGACCCATGGGATCTGCAAATAGACATCCTCAAGCACATGAAGGAAGAGTTTTACCTAACCCCCTAACTGCTAGGGTTGCTATTGTTGAAGAAGTTCCTGATATTGATTCGTGTGATAGGTTTTTTCTACCCCATCCTCTATGTGAAGTGGACGAGCAAGATTGTGAAGCTAATAATGATGATGGTACTTATGATGATATCTACATGATGGGTTTTTCTTCAAATTCACAAGGAGGAGCAACATCAACTTAAGTGGTAAGTGCAAGGATATTTGTAACCTTTTGGAATTGCATCAAATGGGTTAAAGTTTTCTTCCCCCTCATACTCTTGAAGTTGATGTAGTGCAAGATTTTGAAATTCCTAACAATGACTTTGAGTACTTAAGAGCTTTGATGATTAATAATTATGATGGTGGTATCCCTTCGAAAGAAGATAGACAATTGTTGATGAATGTTGTTGTAGCTCGAGAGAAAGACTATAACACTAGAAGAAAAGTTGTTAAGGAGTTGGGCCTCAAGCCAAACATAAAACACCATTTCTCTCAAGCATTCCCAAAGAATCTCCTAGAAGAGAAGCACTGTCAAAAGCTCTATTGTCCCAAACAAAAATATCAGTCATCCTCATGCCCAAGCTGCCAAGAATCCCTTGCCATCTAATGAATCTTCTTGTCTCCCTTCCAATGTTGTTTTTCCAAAGAGTGTTCCCTATGGCATATCCTAGGTGTTGAGCCAAATAAAAGTGAGTGTTCCAATCATTGAGTTGCTTAGGATTCTTGAGCATAAGAAGAGAGCATTTGAGTACTTGGGATTAAAGGAGGAAAATATTACTACGGTAGAAATGTAAATGTTATTGAAACTCCTCCTTAGATCATTGTTAACCTTGAAACACCACCAGCAAGGGATCTTGGTGAAATACACGAGGTATATTTGGGGACATATTTGGTTGATTCCCAATTGAATGTTGATCCATTCTTCACAACTTTGATCATAAAGGATAGACTACTTCACAATTGAATGTTTGATTCTGGTGTATCATGTAAAGTCATGCCTCTAGAAGTCATAAATGAGTTGAATATCAAAGTGACAACAGCATACGGAAAATTTACTTCCATGGACTCAAGAGAAGTGTCGGTAGTTGGTTGTGTGAAGGGTTTGGTGGTGCATCTTACATCTTATCCCAGCGAGAATTTAAAATTAGATGTTGTGATCGTTGCCTGCCAAATGAGGTATGCTTTTGTCAAAAACTAGGCTACAAGTGTTGGTGGGAGTGTCCAAATGGATATGTCTTTTCCACCATTCCCATTTAAGGCATCCTTGTCATGCTCTCTATGGAGAAAATAAAATGTTGCATCTAATTGAGGACCCAAACAATGCTTCTTATGAAGTATTATTTCTTGATGTCAATGCTTGATAATTTTATTGAGTTTGCTGATGGAAAAGAACACAAGATGGATCAGTCAAAGTTCCCTAAATAGGTAAGTTCTCCTTGTACCTTGCTATTTGATGGAGCTTGTTCCAAATTTGGAAATGGTGCTGGTATAATTCTGATTTCTCCTAGCTTAGAAGAATTTGTTTTTTCCTTCAAACTTTATTTTGAATGTACTAACAACACCTGTTGAGTATGAAGCCTTGTTGTTGGGTCTAAGAATTGCATCGAAGTATGGTGTCAAGACATCATTGCGAAAGGAGATTCAGAGCTAGTTTTCAAACAAATAAGGAAACGTATGCTACAAAAAATTGGTGATGAAACAACATAAGCATGCGATTTAGGATCTAATTGAGATGTTTGACTCCATCAATATTATGCACCATGATAGAATTTTCAATGTTGTTGCTGACAAGTTGGCGGTGTTGGGGTTTATATTTGGAGATTGCACTTTTTCACCTTATTATGAGTGTTGAAGTGTTAACTAGGCCAGTTGTCCCAGATAACATCAAGCATTGGCAAGTGTTTAATGATGATGCTCAATTGCAAAGGTTCTTACAAAATCAAGGTGATTTTGTAGATCATAATATTGATTGGGAGCCAATGGTATATGTGACTGAAGGAAAAGAGACTTTTTTTGGAAAATATATCATCCAATTGAAAACTAACACCATTTATAGAGGGTTGGTTGCTCTTGAGTCAAATTTTGACAAGGCTGATTGCATCATCAATAGAAACATATCTACCTCAAGGGATGTGGAAGAGCATAACTTGGGAGCAAAGGAGAAACCAAGGAGAGTTTGTTTGGGCAGTAGTTTAAACAAGGAATAAAAATAGTCCTACTTCTAATTGTTAAAAAAAATCAAGACTGTCTTGCCTGGTCATATTCAGAGCTGAAAGCATATAGAGAAGACTTGTTCCAACATGAGATCCCTCTTGAGAAAAATGCCAAACCATTCAAAAAGAAACAAAGGCCAATTAATCCACTCCTCTCTATGAAAATGCAAGATGAATTGAAGAAACTAAAGGAGGGAGGGATCATTCAGCCCACGAGGTATTCATCTTGGGTTGCAAAACCTTGTGCTACTCGAAAGAAAAATCAAGAAATAAGACTTTATGTAGACTTCAAAAATTTGAATAGAGATCCATTGAAAGACAATTATCCTTTTCCAAACATGGAGAACATGCTATAGTTAGTGGATGAATCTGAATTGTTGTCCACCTTGGATGGTTTCTTTAGCTACAATCAAGTTGTTGTCAAGGAGTCGAAAGATTTAAAACTACCTTTACCACTCCTTGGGAACATATGTTTATGTGAGAATGCCTTTTGGTCTCGTGAATGTTGGGGATACTTTCCAAAGAGCAATGGATGTTGCTTTTGCTAGCTATATAAATGACTTCATTGCGTTTATCGAATGATGTGACTATTTTTTCAAGGAGTAGAAAAGATCACTTACGACACTTGGAAAGAATGTTGATCGATGTAGAGAATTTGGAATCTCTCTCAATCCAAAGAAGTGTCACTTTGGAGTGCAGAAGGCAAAGTTTCTTGGTCATATTGTTTCAAATGATGGTGTTATGATTGACCACGAGAAAGTAGAAACAATCAAGAAGGTCCCAATTCCAAAAATGAAGAAGGGCATCCAATATTTCTTTGGACAGATCAATTTCATTAGAAGGTTTGTGTCCAATTTTGTTGAGTTGACTATTCCTATCACATGCATGTTAAAGAAATATCAAATTATCAAATGGGAGGAGGCTTCTATTCTAGCTTTTGAAGCAATAAAAGAGGCATTGAAACATGCACCGTCTTGAAAGCTCCAAATTACAAGAAGCCTTTCCAAATATTTTCTTTTTCTTCGAAAAATACAATTGCATATATTTTTCTCCAAAAGAATGAAGATGGGGCTTAGAGGTCTATTCCCTTCTTTAGCAAGGATTTACAAGCTGATGTGTTGAAATATACAATCATGGAAAAACAAGCATTTTCCTTGGTGAAAGCAACAAAGGTTTTCAAGCCTTATATCTTAAGTTCAAAATTTGTTGCTTATGTTCCCCACACCATGGTAAAAGACATATTATTAGAGATGGAGATATCAAGCAAGATATGTATATGGGTGAACAAACTGCAGGAATATGACATGGACATCCAAACCACAAAATTGGTAAGAGGTTTGGGTCTTGCCAAGCTCATGGCTGAGAGCAACTTGTAGATAGTGGAAGTGAATGAAGTAGAGGAAGAAAGGGCTGATGTTCTTGAGAAATTGGTAAGTTATGAGTGGTACAAGGATATAATATTTTAACTCAAACACCTATGTTTTCATGATCATTTAAATAAAAATTAGAAAAGATCCCTCAAGCTGGCTTCTCAAAAATAAATCATCACTAATTTTGGGCTAGCTTGGAAGAACCCTGAAGGTGTCCTCTTGAAATGTATAACTGAAAAAGAAGCTCCCAAAGTAGTTGTTGATTTCTATGGGGGATTTTGTGGAGGACACTTTTCTGAAAGGGTTACAACACACATTGTTTTGAGAGTTGGTTATTGGTGGCCTACTCTCTTCAAAGATGCAACTATGCTAGTTAGAAAATGTGAAAGTTGTCAAGGCGTTTCTCTAGAAGAATGTGTTGGTACCAAAAAAAATTCTCCTTTTTAGTCTGAGCAGCATTAGAGATATGGCATGAAGCTTGAAGTCAGATATATCATGATGTGTGTCATTTTGTAGCCATGGATTTGATCTAATGGACACTTAGATTTTGGAGATATGGATAGCACTTTGAAATGATTTGATCGACCCTCACTATTTTAGGTTGTGCCTTTAAACCAAGGTAAGATAACCTATATAGTAACCCCCAAATGGTGAAGGAGATGAAGATATCCCTCAATTTATACAAATAGTATGAAAAGGCCTTGGGAAAATATGATCAACACTCCAAATCTGACTTTCACAAGTTGTCACTCCTAGATTATGGAGATATTTTCAATGCAAGGCAAGGGTTACTGAAGACATTGTATAATCCTGATTTGCCTTGTGCATTTTGTAGATGGGTTAGATCCTTTTTTGACACACAATGCAATGCAAGGGTAGTATGGGTAGGATTAGTTTGTTTGAATGAATTTTTTGGTGGGGTGTTGACAAGACAAACTGGGATATATCATATCTTTGACAACCTCTACAATACTTGAACAACTATCAGATAAAATGCTTCAAATAATTAGGATATTATTTCAACCAGAAGAGGCATAAATGGAAGCCCAAGTTACACTCTTCACACAATCTTTGAGAATTCACCACAAAATCTTGAATTAAATAACTCAATTAAACACAAAAATCCTTGATCAAACCATGCCTAAGGTACCCCCAAAGTCTTACAATAAATCTCTGCAGATCGAGGAAGGTAAAGTGATTTTAAATTTGTTTCTCTTTATCAGATGAAGGCTCTTCTGAACATGAGATTGCAAATGCCACTAAACTATCAACAAGAAATGGAAATTACATGTGATTTCTAAATACTTTCAATGCAAGATTGCAACAAGAACAATGAAAACTATTTTAAGGAATTTAAAAATGATAACAGAGACATCATATTTCCCGAGAAAAACACAAATTAACTTAAAAGATTATTAGATTCATCAGTAGGGGAGAGTTTCATGAACAATCTCAAAGCTGTGTGATGGCTATACACTTGTAACCAACTCACATACATGAAGATCCAACACAAAAGAAATTATTTTGGTCTTTGGTGGGTTTCTCAGAAAATGAGCTTTCTCTCAGAATTTGCTCATGATTTTCAACTTTTCCCCCTTCTTGCATGTCTCAAAACATGCATTATATATCTCTTTCCATCTTGGAGCCTTCTTTCCCAAGAAAATAATATGCCAAGGGATCAATTTTGTTACAAAACAATCCTCATGATTCAATGAAAATGACATCAAATAGAAAAACATTCACAAGTTACCAGGTGTGCCCAAAAGATTAAATCATTACAAATATCTAGATCATTATCCATCCTGAAGGCATGTTTTTCATCATTGAGGCATGCAAACACCTTTTACTCATCATTTTCACCTTTTTACCTTTTCAAATTACCTCTACAACTTTTGATTTTGTCATTTCACATTTTTAGACGGATTAGGGAAAATTTTATTTCAAAATCACCTCAGATCAAAGAATTAAGCCATGAAAGTGATGCCAATGATCCTGGAAGGCCAAGACGACACAAAATAATTATAAATTTGATGAATTTTGATGTAAAAATCATGATTCCAAGCTTCCTGGAGCTCCCATGGCGGTCAAAACAAATGGATGCATAGCAACCATCGATCTTATCCATCTTTTAATCCTGGCCCTCCACGTGGAAGATGCGAGACTTAGAAATAAGCTTGAGTTACCTTTTTAATTTTTTGGATAAGGCCGGACACGTGGCAAAAAATGATTGGAAACAAATTCGGGCTCATTTTTTGAATTTTCAACCTTTTGGAAAAAAATGGAAAATTTTGAATTTTTCCCCGCCCCTCCGCCTTTGAATTTTGGAGCTAACACATGGCACATGGTGGGTCCCATTGGGATTGTGCTTCAATTCTGCGCATTTTGACCTTTTTTGGAAAATTGGAAAATTTTCACTTTTTCCCAGTGGGCCTGCACCTCTGATTTCTCCCTCGCCACATGTCTCCTTGTGATTCATCATGGACCAGCGCTCCAAAATTTGATTTTAAGCCTTCTTTTTAAAAGGGAAAAAATTCTCTCCTACCTCCCCGGCCCACCAACTTGTTACTCCTCTCCGCCACGTGTCCATATCTCTTATGCCGAGGACCAACGGGCTTAATCTTCATTTTTACTCCCCTTAATCCAAGGGAAAATTCTCAACTTTGTCTCTGCGGGCCCACGCCTCCGATTTCTCCCTCACCATGTGTCTCCTTGTGATTTTTCGAAGGGGTCAGTGCTCCAAACTTTGATTTTAAGCCTTCTTTACAAAAGGGAAAAAATTCTCTCCTACTAACTCGCCTTGTTCGCTCTACCCGCCACGTGTCGCTCATTGATTTGCTTGCGGGCCCATGGCTTAAACTTTTGCCTTAACTCCTTTTACCAAAAATGGGAAAAATTTCCCATTTCCCTCCACAGCTTGCACTTCCCTCTAACCCTTCATGGACACATTTCCACCTGTGATTCGTTCGTGGGGGCACGCTAAAAATTTCATTCTAAACTCCTTTGTGAAAAAGGGAAAAAATCCCCTTTTACCTCCACCACCGCCAACTTTGATCTTCCCAAGAAACTACCACGTGGCCTCCTCTTATTGGAGCGGGGATAGAAATGACTTTTGCAATTTTGGAAAATAGAGTTAAAACTCTAAGTCCCCAATCCGGCCCGCTCCTCCATTTTGAAACTTTTAGGACACATGTCCTCTTCTGGTTAGCTGCAGGGGATTCGGGAAAATTTTGACTTAGGAAATTTTACAAAATAAAGCCAAAATTTTCAAAGGATATCTGACTCCCCACCTCTCCTCGGCCAATAAGAACATGCCACATAGGCAACTTTGAAAAAGGCGAGCCGTGGAGCCAAATTTTCCACTTTGCCTAAAAAATCAAAAAATGACAAGTTAGAAACATTTCCCACCACACCTCAGCCAATGAAAACCCGCCACATTGCCAATACCTTTTGAGGATGAATTTGATAGGAAAATTACACCCATATGACCTTCATAACGCAAAAATTCAAAGGATGCCCTAGAATTCAATTTTATTTTTTACTAAGGATGGCAGATTTTTTTGATTTTAAATCAACTGAACCATGTTTTTACAACATTCCCGATCTAGGATTTGGATTTTCAAATACAAACAAGTATGATTTGATCAATTTCAATTTTTCCATGATCTAGCAAAGGGAAAAACGACATAGCCCGTAAAATCGGAAAAACTAGGGCACAGAAAAGGGCAAACTTGGATTATTCTTTCAAATTAGGGAAAACAACAAGTTTGTGAGCATTTTTAAAGCATTTCAACTAGAGGGGAAGAATTATAGACCATCAAATCAAAGGATAAAACATTTTTGAGTAGATACAGATTTGAAAATTTAGGGCAACATGGTGCAAGGTCAAAAATGGCACCAACATCAGCTCCTACTTGGGGATGGGCACTCCCAATGAGTGCCACAAGGACAAAACATAGACCAAGTGCCAAAATATCCATTAGGAAGAGGAGTCAATATGCAAGGTAGTCAAAAAATAGAACCATCCTTCAAAAATGAGCTGAGAAACCGACTAGAATGGCTGCCAAGAACAAGGGCAAACCACACACCAACAAAACAACAAAAAAAAAGTAGAAAACAAAGACTATACAACTGTACAATTGGTGCATACCTTAGATTTGGGGATTAATCCAAGAAATGCTTCAAATGTCTGCCATTAACAGGTAGCTCCGAAATTCCCCATCTAAGTCCTTGAGAAAGAAGGTATGTTCACCAATTCTGATATCAATGGCATAAGGGCCCATCCATAATGCATCAAATTTTCCATGCTTGCCCTTGTCTTCATGCCTACTATCCCACAACAAAACCAGATCTCCAACATTGAAGGCTCTAGGAGTGACCTTCTTGTCAAACAATCTCTTCAATTTTTCCCTAAATATGACATGCCTTTGATGGGATGCTCTTCTCTCCTCATCAAGCTCAATAATCTAATTGATCCTTGATTCATATGGGCCAAGCTCTTGATCTTCCAACTGTTGGGAAAACTAAAATGAAGACAATTGTAGGTGCAAGGGCAGTAAATCCTAAGTTCCATACACCAATTCAAATGGGATTTTACCAGTAGCTCTTTTAGGAGTTATCTTATCGGCCCAAACTGTAAATTTCAATTGTTCACCCCATTTCTTCTTGTTTTGCTCCAAGGTTCTTCTAATGATATTCAACAAATTCTTATTGTTAGACTCAGCTTGTCCATTCCCTTGGGGGTTATAGTTTTAAGAATAAGTCAGATTGATTCCATATTCATTGCATATTACCATTAAAGGTTTGGCTCTAAAGCACATGGCATTATCAATTACAATCTTGATTGGGACTCCAAATCTGCATATGATTTGATTCAACGAGAAGTCCATAACTATTTGGTGTGTTTCTTTCTTGGTGGGGACTACCTCTACCCACTTTGTAAAATAATCAGTTGCTACAAGGATCCACTTATGGCCAGCACTAGAAGGATCTGAAATCTCACCAATGAAGTCCATCCCCATTACTTGAAAGGAGCTTTAATTGATACGAGCAGCCGTAAAGAAGGAGCACAAGTTTTGATCTTCCGAGAGAAACATTGGCAACTATCACATTTTCTAACCAGTTGGGTTGCATCTTTGAAGAGAGTAGGCCACCAATAACCAACTCTCAAAATCTTATGTGTTGTTACTCTTCTAGAAAAGTGTCCTCCATAAACTCCCCCATGGAAATCAGCAACTATCTTGGGAGCTTCATCTTCAGTTATGCATTTCAAGAGGACACCTTCAGGGTTCTTCCAAGCCAGCCCAAGGTCTGTGATGATATATTTTTGAGAAGCCAGATTTGAGGGATCTTTTCTTATTTTTATTTAAGTGACTAGGGCAGCACAAGTGTCTAAGGTAGAAAATCACATCCTTGTACCACTCAGAACTTACCAAATTTGCAAGCACATCTACCCTTTCTTCCTCTAGTTGATTCACTTCCACATTCTGCAAGTTGCTCTCAACCATGAGCTTAGCAAGGCCCAAACTACGTACCAACTTTGTGGTTTGGATGTCCATATCATACTCTTACAGCTTGTTCACCCACCTACATCTTTTTCTTGAGATCTCCATCTCTGATAAGATGTCTTTCACCATGGTGTGGGGAACATAAGCAACAACTTTTGAACTCAATATATAAGGCCTGAAAACTTTTGTTGCTTTCACCAAGGAAAATGCTTGTTTCTCCATGATTGTATACTTTAGCTCAGCTACTTGTAAATCCTTACTAAAGAAGGCAATAGGCCTCTCAGCCCCATTCTCATCCTTTTGCAGCAAAACAAAAGCAATGGTATACTCAGAGGCAAAGGAAAAGATTTGGAAAGGCCTCTTATAGTTTGGGGCTGCTAAAATAGGTGCATGTTTAAGTGCATCCTTAATTCCTTCAAAATCTTGAATGGCAGCCTCCTCCCACCTGATAACTTGGTCCTTCTTTAGCATGCTTGTGATTGGAAGAGTCAACTCAGCAAAGTTGGAAACAAACCTTCTAATAAAATTAATTTGACCAAAGAAAGATTGGATGCCTTTCTTGGTTCTTGGGATAGGTACTTTGCTGATTGCTTCCACTCTCTCAGGGTCTATCATAACACCATCTTTTGACACAATGTGACCAAGTAGCTTGGCCTTTTACATGCCAAAATGAAACTTCTTTGGATTAAGAGAAATGCCATACTCCCTACATCTGATCAGCATCTTCTCTAAGTGCTGCAAATGATCACCTCTCTACCTTGAAAACACAGTCACATCATCTTGGTAAACTACAATGAACTCATTGATGTAACCAGAAAAAGCAACATCCATTTCTCTTTGAAAAGTGGCACTAGCATTCATCAAACCAAATCAGTATCCTAACAAAAACATATATTCCCCAAGGAGTAGTGAATGTTGTCTTAAGTCTTTCTGATTCTTTGACAACCACTTGATTGTATCTGGAGAAACCATCCAATGTAGAAAGCAACTCAGACCCTGTCACAAGCTGCAACATATTTTCCATATTTGGAAAGGGATAGTTGTCCTTCATGGATGCTTTGTTTATATTTCTAAAATCCACACAAAGTTTGATGTCTCCGTTCTTCTTTCTAACTGGCACAAGGTTTGCAACCCAAGATGAATATCTAGTGGGTTGAATAATACCTCCATCTCTCAACTTCTTTAACTCCTCTTGCATTTTCATGGAGAGAAGTGGATTAATTGGCCTTTTCCTCTATCTAAATGGCTTATTCTTAGCCTTAAGAGGTATCTCATGTTGAAACAAGTCTTCTCTATATGCTTTTATCTCAGAATAGGACCAAACAAGGCAGTCTTGATATTTTTTCAAGAGTTGGGCATAGGACTATTTTTCCTCTTTACTTAAATTGCTACCCAACCAAATATTCCTTGGTTTACCATTAGTTCCCAAGTTATGCTCTTCCACATCCCTTGAGGTAGACATGTTTCTATTTATGATGCAATCAACATTGTTAAAATTTGACTCAAGTGCAACAAGACCTCTAGGAATGGTGTTTGTTTTCAATTGGATGATGTCTTTCTCAAACAAAGTTTCTCTTCCTTCAGTCATGCATACCATTGGCTCCCAATAAATATTATAATTTACAAACTCACCTTGGTTTTGTAAGAACCTTAGCACTTGAGCATCATCATTAAAAACTTGCCAATGTTTCACATTATCAGGGACAGTTGGCCTAGTTAGCACTTCAATGTTGTATTCACAATAAGGTGAAATGGTGTAATTTCCAAATCTAGAACCCAGCACTACCAACTTGTCAGCAACATCATTAAGACCTCTGTCATGATACACAATGTTAAAGGAATCAAACATTTCAATTAGATCCCAAACTGCATGTTTATACTATTTCATACGCTGATTTTTTGTAGCATACAGTTTTCTTATTTGTTTGACAACTAGCTCTGAGTCTCCTTTTGCAACAATATCTTTCACTCCATACTTCCATGCAATTATTAACCCTAACAACAATGCCTCATACTCAGAAACGTTGTTAGTGCATTCAAAATTAATTTTGAAGGAAAAATCAAACTCTTCCAAACTAGGAGAAAGCAGAACTATACCAGCACCATTCCCAAATTTGGAGCAAGCTCCATCAAATAGCAATGTCCATGGAGAACCTACCATATCAAGGCACTTTGATTTTTCCATCTTATTTTCTTTTCCATCAGCAAAACCAATGAAATTCTCAGCATCTACATTAGCAAATAACACTTCATAGGAAGCATTGTTGGGATCTTCAATTAGGTGCAACATCTTCTTCTCACCATAAAGTTTAACAAGGCTGCCCTCAATTGGAATGGTGGAAAAAGACATGTCCATATGAACGCTGCCACCAACACTTGCAGCCCATTTTCTTGACAAAAGCATACCCCATTTGGTAGGGCAGTCAACAATTACAACATCAAGTTTCAAATTCTTACCCGAGATAGGCTGCAAGTTGCACTACCAAACCCTTCACACAACCAACCACCGGCACTTCCCTTGAGTCCATGGTAGTACACTTCCCATAGGTAGCTGTCACTTTGATATCTAACTCATTCATGACTTCTAGAGGCATGACATTACATGATGCACCGGAATCAAACATACAATTGTGAAGTAGCCTATCTTTTATGAGAAAAGTTGTAAAGAATGGATCAACATTCAATTGGGAATCAACCAAAGATGTTCCCAAATACACCTCAAGAGCTTCCCCAAGATCCTCCAATGCTGGTGGTGTTCCAAGGTCTGCAATGATTGGAGGAGGGGTTTCAACAACGTTCACATTTTTGTTTGGGGTACTCTTTTCTTCCTTCAATCCCAAGTATTCAAATGCTCTCTTCTTGTGCTCAGGTATTCTAAGTAACTCAATGATTAGAACACTCACTTTAATTTGGCTCAATACTTGGGATATGTCATAGGGGACACTCTTTTGAAAAACAACATTGGAAGGGAGACAAGAAGATTCATTAGATGGCAGTGGATTCTTGGCAGCTTGGGCATGAGGAGGACTGTAATTTTTGTTTGGGACAATAGAACTTTTGATAGGTGCTTCTCTCCTAGGAGCTTCTTTTGGAATGCTTGTGAGCAAGGGTGTTTTAGGTTTGGCTTGAGGCCAAACTCCCTTAACAACTTTATTTCTAGTGTTATAGTCTTTCTCTTGAGCTACAACAACATTCATCAACAATTGTCTATCTTCCTTTGAAGGGATACCACCATCATACTTCTTAATCATCAAAGCTCTTAAGTATTCAAATTCATTGTTAGGAATTTCAAAATCTTGCACTACATCAACTTCAAGAGCATGAGGGGGAAGAAAGATTTATGTAGCAGTCCTAGCACTTATTACTTCAGTAGATGTTGCTCCTCCTTGTGAGCTTGAAGAATAGTCCATCATGCAAATATCATCATCAGTACCATCATCATTATTAGCTTCACCTTCTTGTTGGTCCACTTCACATGGAGGATGGGGTAGAAAACACCTATCACACCAATCAATATCAGCAACCTCTTCAACAACAACAACCCTAGCAGTTAAGGGATCAGGAAACACTCTTCCTTCATGTGCTTGAGGATGTCTATTTATAGATCCAATAGGCCCTTTACCTTTGTCATCAAACCTCTACTCATTCCTATGGTGATTGCCAAATCTATCTTGTGCTTGCTGCCTAGGCTGACCTTATGAAGTCTACCCAATTCCCTTCTTAGCTCTTGCCAACTTGTATGAGATTTCTTTGACAACCCCTACCAAAGTTTTCACAACCTCTTCTAAATCAGCACCTTTGCTAGCTTGAGGTTTTTCAGGGTTTATCAATTTTACACCATCTCTCTTGAGAGGTTTCTTAATGGCGGTCAAAACAAATGGATGCACAGCAACCATTGATCTTATCCATATTTTAGTCCTAGCCCTCCACGTGGAAGATGCGAGACTTAGAAATAAGCTTGAGTTACCTTTTTAATTTTTTAGATAAGGTGGACACATGGCAAAAAATGATTGGAAACAAATTCGGGCTCATTTTTTGACTTTTCAACCTTTTGGAAAAAATGGAAAAATTTGACTTTTTCCCCTACCCCTCCGCCTTTGAATTTTGGAGCTGACACGTGGCACATGGTGGGTCCCATTGGGATCATGCTTCAATTCTGTGCATTTTGACCTTTTTTGGAAAATTGGAAAAATTTCACTTTTTCCCCGCGGGCCCACACCTCCGATTTCTCCCTCGCCACATGTCTCCTTGTGATTCATCGTGGGCCAAAACTCCAAACTTTGATTTTAATTCTTCTTTGTAAAAGGAAAAATTCTCTCCTACCTCTGTTGGCCCACCGACCCGCTCTGTCCTCTACCACGTGTCCATCTCTCCTTTGTTGAGGACCCGCGGGCTTAATCTTCATTTTTACTCCCTTTAAGCCAAGGGAAAATTCTCAAACTTTTTGTCCGTGGGCCCGCGCCTCTGATTTCTCCCTCACCACGTGTCTCCTTGTGATTCATCATGAGCCAGCGCTCCAAACATTGATTTTAGGCCATCTTTAGAAAAGGTAAAAAAATCTCTCCTGCCTCTGTCGACCCACCTTGTTCGCTCTACCCACCACGTGTCGCGCATTGATTTACTTGTGAGCTCGTAGCTTAAAATGTTGCCTTAACTCATTTTTCTAAATAGGGGGAAAAAATCTCATTTCCCTCCATGGCCCACACTTCTCTCTGACCCTTTATGGACACATGTCCACCTGTGATTCATTCGCGAGGGGGACACTAAAAATTTTCATTTTGAACTCCTTTGTGAAAAAGGGAAAAAATCCCCTTTACCTTCACCCACCCGCCATTGACCCGCCTTGCCTAAGAAATTGCCACGTGGCCTCCTCTAATTAGAGCGGGGCTAGAAATGACTTTTGTAATTTTTGGAAAATAGAGTTAAAACTCTAAGTCCCCAATCGGGCCCGCTCCTCCATTTTAAAAATTTTAGGACACGTGTCCTCTTCTGGTTGGCTGCGAGGATTCGAGAAAAATATTGACTTAAGGAATTTTGCAAAATAAGTCCCCAATCCAAAATTTGAGGTATGCACCAACTTATGCAGTGTATAGTGTTTGGCTTTTGCTCTGTTTTTGTGTTTTTGTGGTTCTTGGCTTGCCTTGGTGTGTGGCACCATTTTTTTGTCGGGTTCTCAACTGGTTTTTGGATGGTTTTGGCTCATGAATCCATTTTCCCAATGGATTATTTTAGCACTTGTCTACTTATTATTCTTGTGGCACTCACTTTGGGAGTGTCCATCCCCGAGCGAGAGCCATGTTGGTGCCCATTTTGATCCTTTGTTCTATTTTTTCATTTTTCCCCTTTCATTTGCATTCTCTAAAAACATCTTCTTTGAATTTGGTGATCTGTAACTTTCTCCCTCCAGATTGAATGCTTTGAAAATCTCATAAACTTATTATTTTGCCCCATTTTGAAATAAAAATGCATGTATGCCTTACTTTGTGCCCTAAATTTCCAAATCCACGGGCCTTTGTCATTTTTTCCACTTTCCCTGGCCTTTGGAGCTCGTAGTTGCTCGTTTTTGCTTATTTTCCCTCAAATATCTATCCCCATGGTCATAAATTGCATAAAATCAATTTCCCTTTATTTTTTGACCAAAAAATCCTTCATCCATGAAGAAAAACTTGATTTTGGAGGTCATTGGAAAATTCTGTGTTTTTTTACGGTTATACAGGTATCATATGCCCATCAAATTAAGCTCAAACCTCCCCTCCTACGTGGCCATTTCTGGTTGGATAGGGATCCACGGGTTTTTTCTTAAAAACTTAGCATTTTTTTATTTTTGGAAAAAAGAGCAACTTTCCCCTACAACCCCGTAAGTCCCGAGAGAAGGACAAGTGTCACGCTTTTATTCAAAGGTGGAATGGAAGGCTGGTGGGGGACTTTGAAAATTTTTCCTTTTTTGGTAAAATTTCAAAGGTGGGATGGAGGAGCGGGCCCGTGGCGAAAAAAGTGAAAATTTTCCAAAATTTCAAAACAGGTGGAAATGTGCGAAATTAAGCCTCAACTTCATAGGACCCACCAAATTCCATATGTCGGCACCAAATTTCAAGGGCATAGGGGCGAGAAAAAAGTCAAAATTTTACATTTTTCCAAAAATATTAAAAATTCAAAAATTGATCCCAAATCCATTCCCAATTGTATTTTGACATGTCGAGGGCTCAAATTGAAGGGAAAAGGGAAAATCAATGGTAACTGTGCATTTTTCATTTTCACCACCATTTTTACTCCGGGAAGTGTGGAAATGTGAATTTTGCATCAATTTTCATCAAATTTTTGGTGAATTCATGTCGTTTGTGCTGCGAGGACCAATGCAATTTTTTTTTAAGGATCAATTTATAGATTTGAGGTGTTTTTGAAGTGAAATTATGCCCTAGCCCGTGTAAAACATGAAATATCAAATCAAGAAGTTCTGTAGAACCAAATTTTGAAATGATAAGGATGAAATGATGAAATGAAAGGGGTCTACATGGTTGGAGAATGAAAAACATGCCTCCACAATGGATAATGATGAAGGATTTGTAATGATTCACCTTTTTGAAACACCCGGCAACTTTTGTTACAAATATGTTAAACATCCCTATCTCTGTGAATCATGTTGTAATTTTGTAACAAACTTGATGCTAGGCATATTATTTTCTTGGGAAAGAAGGATCAAATGTAATAGATTGTTATATAATGCATTTTTTTAACATGTAAAAGATCGGAGAAACTTAGAATTTCACAGAAAATGCAGGAAGAAGCCCATTCTCGAGAAACCACTGAGAACCATTTCTAATTCCTTTCTGCATCATATTTGTATCATGTTGAGTTGGTTTCAGTTGTAAATCCATCAACAAGCTCTGAGATTGTTCTTATAACATTCCCCTCTACCGATAGATTTTATCATTTCTAGATTATTTTGTGTTGTCTCTTGGAAAATTTACATGCACTTGTGTGCCAAAATGTTTTTAATTTGTGTTTCTTACTCTTGTTGCAATATTGTGTTTAAAATCTCTCTTGATCATACATGGTCTCATTTCTTGTTGATAGTTTAGTGGTATCTCGAATCTCACGTTCGAAGAGATTTCATCGATAAAGAGATAAAAAAATTTAAAATCACTTTACCTTCCTTTAATTTCGAGGTTGTTTGTAAACCTTTGGGTGCACTCTTGGTCATGATAAAATAGAGATTTCTGGATGCTTTATTGGTTCATCTCGCTTAAACCTTTTTGGCAGGTTGTCAAATATTGTGTGGAAGAGTGCGATCTGGGCCTCCATTTTGTGCACATATCCTAGTTGGAGTACCTTAATCCTTTTGAAGCATATTTTTGTTTACGTGTTACAAATTTCTTGTAAAGGTCCTCAAAGAATTTGGTAGATTCTAGTTATTCTTGTCTAAAATATCCTACCAAAATTCATTCAAACAAACTAATCCTACCCCATACTACCCCTACATTGCATTGTGTGTCAACAAAGGAATCCAATCCATCTACAAAAATGCATAAAGCAAATCAGGGTCATACCATGTCTCTAACAGCCTCAACCTTGTCTTGAAAGAATTTCCATCTTTTAGGAGTGACAGCTCTATTGAGTTTGAATAATGGGAAATTGATCATGTTTTCTCAAGGCCATCTCCATATAACCTTTACATTGCAAGGATATCTTCACCTCCTTCACAAAATAGAGGTTGCAATATAGGTTCTCTTACCTTGGTTGATAGGCACAACCAAAAATAGTTAGGACATGATCAAGTCCTATTTGAGTGTTATCCATCTCTCCACAAATCTAACTACTAGTTAGATCACATCCCCGACTAGAAAACAACACACATCATGATCTATCGACTTCAAGTTTCATGTCATATCTCTTATGCTACTCAAACTGAAAAGGAGAAAAAATGGGTACCAACAACAAGCTTGATGGCACCGTTCTTTGGGGACCTCATTCGATATTTTAGATCCTTGGTAATACTTTGTAGTGCCCTCTTCCCTTTGACACCTTTTGATGCTTATGTCGATAATGTTGATTACATTATAAGACATTGCTATGTTTTGATTTAGTATGCTGCTAGACATTGGATTATGGATTATTGTGGATTTTGATTTGATTATGATGCATGATGGGTATTAGAGACACCTTATATATGGATGATGATATGTTAATTGATATGGATGTTGTTTAGGCATGTGAATTAGATATTATGAGTTGATCTGGAAAATGAATATTTTATGATGCGGATATATTTGTTGATTAAAAATGCAAATGATGTAATAGTGACTTCGATGTTGTTGTGATTCATTGTATAGTTATTTTTGTGATTTTTGTATCATATTGGATGTTCTGATATGGCCATGAGGCTGAAGGAGGTATTTGTATTTTGCAGGTTAAAAATATCACAACAAAACATCGGGGATTGGAGACCAACCAAAATGGAATTCTAGGTGAATTCAACACGGTCACCATGGCAACTTGTTTTATTGTGTTGTGTGTTGTTTTGTTAGAGATTCCCATGGGGGGAATCATCTTTATATGTGACCATGGGTTGTGTATTTTATTATTATGGTTAATGTTTATTTATTGTTGTATGTATTTTATTTGTAATGTGTTCTCTTCTTTTAATTAATTAATTGTGATAGATTAATGTGAGAGATCATATGTTTAAAGTTTAATTAAATCAAATTGGGATATGGGAAGTAATTATAAGAGTTGTTGGCTGTTGTAATTAATTTTTAAGAGCTTGTGTAAGTTAGATTTTAGAGTATGAAATACTCCACCTCCATGGAAATTCGAATTTGACCTTGGGGGCTGTTTTTAAGACTTGTGGGACAACTAAAACTTGTCCCATGCCTCTATATTTATGTTACCAACCATACTTATGGTTGGGGAAGTGGTTAGTGACTTTTATAATGAATTTTATTCATCTTGTGCATGTTTTTTATTGCACTTTCTTACATTTTAATTTATTGGTTGTCCCTTGATGTGTGGGCTATTTTGGAGTGTGCAAGTAACTTGTCATTCTTCACCCACCTCTTTATTAAGCCTTGGGGTTTGGATTTTGTATTTTGTGTTGATTTGAGAGGATGTGTGATATGGCATCCTACATGGATCCACATCATCCTCTTCCTTCCCCTTCTATATATTTCAAACTCTCTTCTTGTTTTGTAGTTGTTGAACCTTTTTACATTCTTCCTTGGGGTGCATTTTCTTGTGGGAGCTCTTAATTTTGAAGAAATTTTTGGAGACAGCTTTACATGCTTGGGAGGTTGTTGTTTTGGGCTATGCTTGGCATTTGAAGATTTTTGTTTGGAGCTATGTTATTTTCTTGGAAAGCTTGATGTTTGGAAGCAAAGTAACCATGGAGAGGTAGAAATTTAACTCTCTTTTATTTCTGTTATTTTCTTGCTATGTTGTGTGGAAAATGCATGCTTTGTTTTATTTGTTGCTTGGTTGGGTAGAATGCCTTAGGGAAGGTGTAGGAGAAGGATATAGGGAATTCTTATGGGGAGGGCATAAGGGAATGCCATTGGCATCAGAATTTTTGGAGGGAGTTTGGGTTTGGGATCCACCATGGAAAAGAAATAACTTACATTTCTTACTTTGTGGGGGGCATAAGGAAATATGTGGGGGGCATAAGGAGGGATTTTGTGGGGGGCATAAGGAAATGTGTGTGATGAATTACTTGGTGGTCTATATTTGGTGGATGCCCAATTCCCAATTGGGAGGCATAAGTAGCTTCCCCCATAGGCCTTTCTCCTTTGGCTTGCAAGATCAAGCCTGATTTCTGCTTTGATGTGTTTCTAAATGCAGTTGTGAACTGTTGTTTGTTTTGTGTTGCATTGTGTTGCAAAAAGAAATGTGTGTGTGAAGGAATGTTGTGTTGTGGAAGCTAGTTGTTGCCACGGTTGGATTGCATCTTTTATTGTATCTTGGTTGGGGCTCGGGGCCAATGATGAAGGAAGGATTCTCCTTTCATTTGATGTCTTGGTTGGGTGGAGAGAGTTTCCTTTCCCCTCTTTTGTTGTGATCAACTTGGAGAAAATTAAAATTCTGCCCCTGCGCAAAATATTTGTACATTTTGGCAGTCCCTTCTTGTGAGCAAGTTTTTTTAATCCTTCCCACTTTGAATTGGATGATTTGTATAATTATTTTGAATGAGAAGTTTCTTGTATTGATGAGGAAAGTTTGAAAGTGAAATGTGAAATGTAAAGAATTATATTCCCTTCTCTGTTTTGAAAAAGGAATGTGAAAGAGTGTTGTATATTTTGTAAACTGTATTTGAAACCAAATGAAAATTTTGTTAATTGCATTCAGGCATTGAATGATGTAAAGATGTTTCTCTTTTTGAAATTAATAAAGGAATTGCAATTTCATCTCTTATTCACATTGTTGTAATTGAAATGGGAATATCAAATGGTGATTGAATTACTATTGTGAATGGAATCTCTATTTAATTGCAAAGGAAAGAAAATACGCATGAGAGAATTATATTGCTTGTCTTCTTTTGAAATATATCAAATTGGGAAATCAAGTTTTAAAAATATCATTTGGAAATGATTTGTTAGAAACAACTAAGTGCAATGGAATAGTTTAGAAACTATATACACATTTAAATGATAAAATTGATATAAATAATTAAAAGAGAAAGATCATTGTTATAAACTTTATACTAGCAATTCATTTTAATAAAAAATAACAGTTCAAACCTGCACACATTAATTAACTTGGAGATGTTAAAATTTAGTATGTTGGTTCATAAATGAACCCAAATTGACAAATAAATCTCAATAAAACAACTTAACCATTGATAATTTGAAAATAATCCCTCTAATAGTCGTTTTTACATCACTTGGGAAAAAAAATACAATTTTGAATCAATTGAACAAACCAACTTCTCTAAAATACTCTAAACCCTCCCTAGATCAATCCTTCATTTCTGTTTGACATGTTGAGTAAAGGAGGGAACCGAATTTAATCAAAATCGAAAGTTAGAAATTACCAGCTTGCAAATTTTAAGCATGTAGAAATTTTTTGCAAAATTAACCCTTAAAACTTATCAAAAGTAAAATTTATGTTTCTGTGTAAAGAGGGCATCGAGAGCTTTCCAAAAAGTCCTCTTTTCCCAAAACTAAGCTTTCTAGCTCAAGTTATTACACTTTGAATTTTTATGCAGGCGAGAAAAATTGGGAAAATTTTCCCTAAGCATACCCGCAACCCAAAAATTTTGCGTTGTTGTGCCTTAGATATGTTTTTGGAAAAAATTTGGTTCAGGAAAAATTTTCTATTTTCCTCCGTCTCGACTGTAGCCAATGAGAGGGTGCCACATGTCCTCTTAGAGCTATAATGGAGGCATGGTTTCTTTTTAACCCTTGGACCCTTTGAAAATTTTGGGGAAAATTTTTCACTTTAGCCCCGCCGTTGGCCCGCAGCTAATGAGAACATGCCATGTGGCACCTTGGGGTGGCAGTGGGGAGGGCGGACCCCTTGTCTTTTTCTAGTTTTTGGCCTTTGGAAAAATTTCAAAATTTCCCCACGGCTCCATTTTCCGTCCTTGAAATTTATTTTTCTACGGGCATGCGAAACCCACGCATCCCTTTTCCCTTTTCGTTCTCCCTTCGGCAAAATTTGGCAATCTTCTCCGCCACTCCGCCAACCCCTCACTCCCTTTCTCACTTTGCGCCAGGACTCAACACGTGTCCACCAGGGACCCACAAAGGTGCGAAGAAATTTTTCCTTTGTGCCACATGATGGAAAAAATTCCCCAAGCCGCCCCATGACCCACCAACCCGTTGAAGGTGCTTTCCCCACCTCTTGACACGTGTCCCCCTAGGGAAAATTTGACCTAAAACTCCACCCGCTCATATCTTGAGTTCTGTAAGGAGTTAGGAGGACTTATTTATATCACTAGAAAGGTGAGAAAATTTCCTATCCAATGGGAATGGTTTAGGAAATTTTGGAAGCATTAAGTTTGGGAAAAATCCAGTTGAAACTTTGAGGCTGCTAGAGAGCAGGCATGGGGGTAAATTACTCCCTAAACCTAACTAAAACATCTAACCCTAAAATTGGAACCTTGTGAACTTGATATTAGTTAATAAAGGAAATGTGTGTTTTGGTAAATTGGTTTTGTTCCTTACCAGTGGCAACGGTTGTCTTACAACTTGGTTGTGGACACTTCTAATCAAAAAAATTATTCCATAATTTTCTAGCTAACCCTAGGTTGTTTCTTTGGTCTCAAGTGGTTGTTTAATCGGGCATCACAGTTTGGTATCAGAGAAGTGGTTCAAAGGCTTGGACCATTGGGCACACTAGAAAACTTGAGACATGAAAACTTAAACCTAGCACACTTTAAATCTAGAAAACAACTTAGCAAGAATTTGTATATTTTAGTAAACATGGAAGTTGTATAAACTTAGCAAAATGAACTAACTCTCACTTTGTTTTGTGTAGGAGGCTCAAATGGAGCGAGAGGAACCTTCATAGAGACTCAAACTCACCACCACCACCGGATCAAGGTGTACCAGTCATTCTACCTTAGATTCTACAGACCCTTCAGGATGTCAATGCCACTCTACGCAGAGGATTAGGTGGAGGACAAGTAGCTAGTCATGATGGAGCCCCTTCTATCGAGGTTCAAGTATATCCTCGACACAGCAAGGAGCATAGAGGAGAAAAATCCCATGTGGATTTAGCCAGAGTAGATTCACCACCTAGGAGGTAGGGTGACAGAGTTCCAGAGCATAGAGAGAGGTCTTGGAGCCCTAGGCTTAGGGATGAGCATGCTAGAGAGACCTAGAGGCCAACAGACCACAACAGTGGATCACATCAGGGAGATCCTGAAGCTTCACCCTCACATTACTTGGGTGATATAGGTGGATTTCAGGAAGAGGCCTAGCTAGTGAGCTTGAGCGGTTGCTTCAAGCTTTTTCCTTGTTCTAGCAACATGAAATCTCATGTTACAATCCATCTACTGAGGGATGGAGCAGGAGTGTGGTGGAGGATAGAGGAGTAGAAGCTCCATGTAGATTCAGAGATAGTGACCTGGGAGCTATTTGAGGAGAGATTCAGGAGCAGGTATTTATCATAGAGGTTCATCTAGTAGAGGATTGACGAGTTCCATGACCTCTGATAGGATTCTCTTTTGGTAGCAGAGTACGAGAGTAGATTTTTGGATCTACTCCATTATGTAGAGTATATGCAGGATGAGCAGTACAAATTCACGGTGTTCATCTGGGCCTGAATTTGGATATCAGAGATGCATTACAGATCACTATCTACAGACATTAGCTGAGGCCATCGAGAAGGCCTATATTACAAAGGAGACTCGAGGTAAGACCCAATAGGCTAGAGACCGAGTCCATACCCACATACAGTAGATGTAGGATGGTAGATTAAGAGGTTCAGTACCTCTTCATCATGGTGGTTAGGGTACATCATAGTCATACTTTAGGCCACAAGATAGAATAGCAGCAGCCGATCTCCTGCCCACCTCATAGACCTCCACATAGAGCTGATGCACAGAGAGGTCAGAGTATGGGGCCTCCTCCTAATGGTCCCATCAGGACATAGGGTGGACCTAGAGCTCGGTCAAGAGGAGCTCTCTAGTGGAGGCCACAATAGACCATGGCCGAGATCATCGGGATCTATGCCAAAGACTTCTAGGGCACTGCTTTAGAGGTGCTACTCATTGGGGTGGATTAGGGGATGTTTTGGTTGTGGAGTTATTGGACACTTTTGGAGAGATTACCCACGAACCCTAATAACAAGGGTAAGGCACGGATGTCGAGCCGATCATTGGTGACATGGGATGCAGCCACAAGATTTATGCGGTGGTTGAGAACTACCAAGCAGAGCATCGTAACACGCCTCATTGAGACCACAGGTAGCATTGGTGGTATTCTTACCTTTTATTGTTTGATTCTGGTTCTTTTGATTCTTTCATTTCACCATCTTTAGTAGAGCAATGTAGGCTAGTGGCAGTTAGGTAGGGTCTTAGTTAGGATGTCAAGATGGCTTCTAGAGCCAATATCTCTGTTAGTGTGTAGTGGATTTGGGACCTTTCACCACCACCTCAGATCTTCGTATCCTTCCTTTGGGCTCATATGGAGTCATTTTAGGTATGGATTGGTTAGCTACACACAGGGCCAGGATGGAATGTTATCACAAGACTATATCTTGTGCAGATGATTTAGGAGTTGAGTCGGTGATCTCAAGGGTTAGAAGACCCATTTCCATTCGCACCATCTCCGCTATGTAGCTTAAGTGGTGTATGTGATGGGGTTGTCAGATGTATGTTGTTACGATCATGATGAGATCAGAGGATGGGTCTAGTGGACCATTGCTAGATAATCATCCCATCTTGAGAGAGTTTTCTGATGTCTTTCTAGGGGATTTGTCGGGATTACCACCCCCACATGAGATTGATTTTCATATAGACCTAGTTCCTAGAGTAGATCCTATCTCATGGGCACCTTATCGGATGACCACCCTAGAGCTCTATGAGCTCAAGTTGTAGCTTGAGGTCCTTTTGGAGAAGGGCCTTATCCATCCTAGTGTATCCCCTTGGGGTAAACCGGTGATATTTGTGAAGAAGAAGGATGGATCCTTGCGGTTGTGTATTGATTACCTGCCAGTTGAACAAGGTAACGATCAAGAATCATTATCCTCTTCCTCGTATTGATGACTTATTTGATCAGATGAAGGGAGCCACAGTTTTCTCTAAGATTGATCTTAAGTCAGGCTACCATTAGTTGAGGATTTCATAGGCGGACATTCATAAGATTGCTTTCTATACGAGATATGGGTACTATGAATTCACAGTGGTGCCTTTTGGTTTAACGAATTCCCCTGTGGTGTTTATGAGTTTGATGAATAGGGTATTCAGTACCTTCTTAGATCATTCGTGCTCATATTCCTAGATGAAATTTTGATATACTCATGTACACGTGAGGAGCACGAGGGGAACCTTCACCAGGTTCTTCAATGTCTTCGTGAGTAGTAGCTTTACGGGAACTTGGAGAAGTGTGCTTTCTTTTAGACCAAGGTGTAATATTTGGGTCATATCATTTCTAGGGAAGGCATCACAATCGATCCTTCCAATATTAGAGCCATTATGGATTGGCCGGCAGCCACTACAGTGACCGAGGTGTGCAGCTTCATGGGATTAGCGAGGATACTACTTGGAGATTTTTTCAGACTTCTCTCAGATTATGCACCATATCACTTCCCTTTAGAGGAAAGGGAAGACATTTGTTTAGTCGAGAAAGCTGCGAGTAGGCCTTTAGGACATCTTTGAAGGATTTCCTCACTACAGCACCTATTCTTGTAGTGTTAGATCCACAAGGTGAGTTCTTTGTTTTCATAGATGCTTCGTTAGTAGGGCTTAGAGGTGTGTTGATGCAGGATGGCAGAGTAGTAGCTTTTGAGTCTCATAAACTCAAGGATCACGAGCTTAATTATCCTACCCATGATCTTGAGCTTGCATCTCTAGTGCATGCTTTGGTTAGATGGAGACATTTTCTTCTTGGACAGAGATTCACACTTAAGACTGATCATTTGAGTCTTCGCCACCTCTTCACATAGCCCAATCTCAATGCTCATTAGCGGCGTTGGATGGAGTTGTTTTGTGAGTATGACATGGAGATAAAGCATGTGAAAGGGAAGGAGAATGTGTTAGTAGATGCTCTCAGTAGGCAAAGACATGTGGTTATGGCCACCTTAGTGGGCATATATTTACAGAGCAGATTCTTCAACAACTTCCTCTTGACAGCTTCTACATTGCAAGATTTGAGCAGAGATCGAGTCACAGAGACCCCTTGAGGGGGGAATTTTGATGGTTTTTCCTTAGAGGTAGATGGTCTTCTCAGCCACATAGTCCAGATATATGTTCCCAAAGATGGAGGCTTGAGGTAGGACATCCTAATAGAGGCACATCGTGCACCCTATTCAGCCTATCCTAGGGTGAAGAAGATGCACGCCACCTTAAGAAAGTTGTATTATTAGAGAGGACTTCATAGAGATGTGGTTCAGTTTTTGTCATGGTGTTTAGAGTGCCAGAGGGTTAATCCCAAGCATCAGCATCCAAAAACCTTCATTATCCTCATGTCATACTTTGGAATGGAAGTGGGACACCATTTCCATGGATTTCATTATTGGGCTACCGATGTTGAGATATCACCACGACGCCATTATGGTCACGGTTGATAAATTGACAAAATTGGCTCACTTTTCTCTAGTGAAAACCACTTATACCACTAGAGTAATGGCATGAGTATATTTGGATGATATTGTTAGGTTACACGGGATTCCGTGGAAGATCATTTGTGACCATGATCCATTTATACACTTCACATTTCTAGACTACCATGCAGTACATCCTCGGGATGAGGATCAACTTCAGCATGACATATCACCCTGAGAAAAATGGACAGACTGAGTAAGTGAATTGGATTTTAGAGGATATGCTTAGGATGTATGTGATGGATTAGCAGTCTAAGTGGGAGGAGTACCTATACTTAGTGGAGTTTTCCTACAATAACAGTTTTCAAAGTTCTATAGGCATGGCTCCTTTTCAGGATTTGTATGGTAGAGAGTGTAGGACACCTCTTAGCTGGGACAGGTTAGAGGATAGAGTATCTCTTGGACTAGATCTTCTACAAGACATGGAGTAGTAGGTAGTGTTGATTAGGCAGAGATTGCAAGAGGCACAGGATAGGTAGAAGAAGTATGCAGATTAGCATAGGATTGATCGTAGTTTCGATGTGGGCATGAAGGTGTTCCTTTGTGTCAGGCCACACAAGAGCCCTATCCATTATGGAAAAGGTTCTAAGTTAGCTCCTAGATTCGTTGGTCCTTTTGAGATCTTGGAGCGTATCAGCCCTTTGGCCTACCATCTAGCATTGTCACCTAGCTTGTCCCACATACATGATGTGTTTCATGTATTGGTTCTTAGGAGATATATTATAGATCTGTCTCATGTGTTGGATTAGACATCATTGCAGGTGTAGGATCAGGGGTAGGTAATGGTGGAGCCTATTCGTATCCTAGATCATAGGACCTTGGGCCTTCAAGAGGTAGACAGGTTGATCGGTTTCTGGTTTAGTGGGACAGACATGACAAGACTGCAGCTACCAGGAGGATGTTACTTCATTACGAGTGTAATTTCCACATTTTTTCAGGTGACTTCTAGGAGGAAGTCAAGTCTAAGTGGAGGGGAATGTAGTGCCCACTTCCTTTTGACACCTTTTGATGCTTATGTCGATATTGTTGATTACATTATAATACATTACTATGTTTTGATTTAGTATGTTGCTAGACATTGGATTATGGATTATTATGGATTTTGATTTGATTATGATGCATGATGGGTATTAGAGACACCTTATATATGGATGATGATATGTTAATTGATATGGATGTTGTTCAAGCATGTGAATTGGATATTATGAGTTGATCTAGAAAATGAATATTTTATGATGCAGATATATTTGTTGATTAAAAATGCAAATGATGTAATAGTGACTTCGATGTTGTTGTGATTCATTGTATAGTTGATTTTTTGTGATTTTTGTATCATATTGGATGTTCTAATATGGCCATGAGGCCGAAGGAGGTATTTGTATTTTGCAGGTTAAAAATATCACAACAAAATATCGGGGGATCGAAGACCAACCAAAATGGAATTCTAGGTGAATTCAACACGATCACCATGGAAACTTGTTTTATTGTGTTGTGTGTTGTTTTGTTAGATATTCCCATGGGGGAATCATCTTTATATGTGACCATGGGTTGTGTATTTTATTATTATGGTTAATGTTTATTTATTGTTGTATGTATTTTATTTGTAATGTGTTCTCTTCTTTTAATTAATTAATTGTGATAGATTAATGTGAGAGATCATATGTTTAAAGTTTAATTAAATCAAATTGGGATATGGGAAGTAATTATAAGAGTTGTTGGCTGTTGTAATTAATTTGTAAGAGCTTGTGTAAGTCATATTTTAGAGTATGAAATACTCCACCTCCATGGAAATTCGAATTTGACCTTGGGGTTGTTTTTGGAGACTTGTGGGACAAGTAAAACTTGTCTCATGCCTCTAAATTTATGTTACCAACCATACTTATGGTTGGGGAAGTGATTGGTGACTTTTATAATGCATTTTATTCATCTTGTGCATGTTTTTAATTGCACTTTCTTACATTTTAATTTAATGGTTGTCCCTTGAGGTGTGGGCTGTTTTGGAGTGTGCAAGTAACTTGTCATTCTTCACCCACCTCTTTATTAAGCCTTGGAGTTTGGATTTTTTCTTTTGTGTTGATTTGAGAGGATGTGTGATGTGGCATCCTACATGGATCCACATCATCCTCTTCTTTCCCCCTTCTATATATTTCAAACTCTCTTCTTGTTTTGGGGTTGTTGAACCTTTTTGCATTCTTCCTTGGGGTGCATTTTCTTGTGGGAGCTCTTGCTTTTGAAGAAAGTTTTGGAGACAACTTTGCATGCTTGGGAGGTTGCTGTTTTGGGCTATGTTTGGCATTTGAAGCTTGTTGTTTGGAGCTGTGTTATTGTCTTGGAAAGCTTGTTGTTTGGAAGTAAAGTAACCATGGAGAGGTAGGAATTTAACTCTCTTTTATTTCTGTTATTTTCTTGTTGTGTTGTGTGGAAAATGCATGCTTTGTTTTATTTTTTGCTTGGTTGGGTAGACTACCTTAGGGAAGGTGTAGGAGAAGGCTATGGGGAATTCTTATGGGGGGCATAAGGGAATGCCATTGGCATCAGAATTTTTGGAGGAGTCTGGGTTAGGGATCCACCAAAGATAATAAATAGCTTGCATTTCTTACTTTGTGAGGGGCATAAGGAAATCTGTGGGGGCATAAGGAGGGATTTTGTGGGGGCATAAGGAAATTTGTGTGATGAATTACTTGCTGGTCTCAGTATATGGTGGATGCCCAATTCCCAACTGGGAGGCATAAGTAGCTTCCCCATAGGCCTTTCTCCTTTTGCTTGCAAGATCAATCCTGAGTTCTACTTTGATGTGTTTCTAAATGTAGTTGTGAACTGTTGTTTGTTTTGTGTTACATAGTGTTGCAAAAAGAAATGTGTGTGTGAAGGAATATTGTGTTATGAAAGCCATTGTTTCCACGGTTGGATTGCATCTTTTATTGTATCTTGGTTAGGGCTCGGGGCCAATGATGAAGGAAGGCTTCTCCTTTCATTGGATGTCTTGGTTGGGTGGAGAGCATTTCCTTTCCCCCTCTTTTGTTGTGATCAACTTGGAGAAAATGAAAATGAGCATGTTGCTGCCCTGGAGCAAAATATTTGTATAGTTTGACAGTCCCTTCTTGTGAGAAAGTTTGTTGTAATCCTTCCCACTTTGAAGTGGATGATTTGTATAATTATTGTGAATGAGAAGTTTCTTGTATTGATGAGGAAAGTTTGAAAGTGAAATGTGAAATGTAAAGAGTTATATTCCCTTCTCTGTTTTGAAAAAGGAATGTGAAAGAGTGTTGTATATTTTGTAAACTGTATTTGAAACCAAATGAAAATTTTGTTAATTACATTCAGGCATTGAATGATGTAAATATGTTTCTCTTTTTGAAATTAATAAAGGAATTGCAAGTTCATCTCTTATTCACATTGTTGTAATTGAAATGGGAATATCAAATGGTGATTGAATTACTATTGTGAATGGAATCTCTGTTTAATTGCAAAGGAAAGAAAATACACATGAGAGAATTATATTGCTTGTCTTCTTTTGAAATATATCAAATTGGGAAATCAGGTTTTAAAAATCTCATTTGGAAATGATTTGTTAGAAACAACTAAGTGCAATGGACTAGTTTAGAAACTATATACACATTTAAATGATAAAATTGATATACAGACTTAAAAGAGAAAGATCACTGTTATAAACTTTATACTGGCAATTCATTTTAATAAAAAGAACAGTTCAAACCTACACACATTAATTAACTTGGAGATGTTAAAATTTAGTATGTTGGTTCACAAATGAACCCAAATTGACAAAGAAATCTCAAGAAAACAACTTAACCATTGCTAATTTGAAAACAATCCCTCTAACAAATTTTCTATCACTTGTTGGAAAAAAATACAATTTTGAATCAATTAAACAAACCAACTTCTCTAAAATACTCTAAACCCTCCCTAGATCAATCCTCCATGTCTGTTTGACATGTTGAGTAAAGGAGGAAACTGAATTTAATCAAAATTGAAAGTTGGAAATTACCAGCTTGCAAATTATAAGCCTACAGATCATTTTTGTAAAATTGACCCTTAAAAACTTATCAAAAAGTAAAATTTATGTTTTCTAGGTAAAGAGGGCATCGACAACTTTCCAAAAATTCCTTGTTTGCCCAAAATTGAGCTTTCTAGCTCAAGTTATGGCACTTTGATGTTTTTGTGGCTGGGTGGGAAAAATTGGCAAAAATTTCCCTGGCGGGCCCGCAGCCCAAAAATTTCCCATCATTGTGCCTTAGAAAAAAAATTTGAAAAATTTGGTTCAGGAAAAAATTTCTATTTTCCTCCACCGGCCTGCAACCAATTAGAGGGTGCCACATGTCCTCTTGGAGCTACTGCGGAGGCATGGTTTCTTTTTAACCCTTGGACCCTTTGAAATTTTTTGGAAAAAATTTCACTTTAGCCCCATCGGCCCGCAACCAATGAGAACGTGACACTAGGCACCTTGGGGTGGCAATGGGGAGGGCGGACCCTTATATTTTTTCAGATTTTGGCCTTTGGAAAAATTTTAAAATTTCCACCACAACTTTGTTTTTCCACCTGCCTTGAAATTTCTTCTTTCGCAGCACGCACCCGCGCATCCCTTTTCCCTTTTCATTCTCCCTTCAACGAAATTCAGAAATTTTCTCTGCGCGCTCCGCCAACCCCACCCCCTTTCCCAATTTTTGTCGAGACTTAAAACGTGTCCACCAGGGGACCGGTGGAAGCACGGAAGAACTTTTACCTATGTCCACCAGGGATCCCCTGGTAATACTTCTTATGTGATTTATGTGCGATTTACAAATATGAGTATCATCTTCCTGATCGATTTACAAGGCTGGAATGAAGAGTAGAGTTATGAGTTTTATATTTTCTTAATTCAATCTGATCCATGTGCATACATATTTGAGATATTTGAATGCATGTCAAACCCTCAGTAATGTCCTCTTGCAAATTTTGCATGTAAATATATTGTTGAGGCATTATTTTATAATCATATTTCTAAGGATTAAGTGAAGATATAAGTTCTACCTGCAATTTTATCGATTTTCAATAGTATTTGCACTTCATTTACATTTTTGGTTGAAAAATTCAAAGAAAGGAAGGTTTGATCAATAAAGTTTGGCAAGATTTTCAAGTCTTTGATAGATATTTGACAGAGTATTTTAGTGCATTTGCACAACTAGGGTGAAACCCCTTAGTGGTAACTCCATGTTGTTCGATTTTGATAAATACCGGTTGTCTTAAGCTTTCTGTCATTTGTTTTGTGTTGCTAATCTCTATAAAAATGGAAGGAAGAATATCTCTCTTCATTAGAGACTCTGCTAAGAAGTTGTTTTTATATTCAAGGAACTCAAAGTTAGAGGGGAGAAGAGTTTGGAAGGTTGTTAAAGACTAGACATCAGGAAAAGATATATCCATTGGTGAGAGAGATCAGCCTTTAGTAGAGGATTATCACTCTTCTTTAAGTGATTTTGATTCAAGAAATCCTCTCATAAACTTGTTTTCCTCAGCTTGTGAAGGTCCTTCTGCTGTACCGGGTAATTTCCTTCTCCAATATGCACCTTTGTGTTTCAACTCAAATAAAAATTTAAAAGAAAATCAGCACTTAAAGGATACCAATCTTTTGAACCACATTCTTGAGCCCCAAAACCTTGCACTCCTCATCAGCTTGTGTCACCCCCAAGATCACCTCCACCAAACAATATTGCTCAACCTCAACCTCCATTTGTTGTTAACACCTTTAGTCCTATAGAATTTAGAGGAATGGATGGTTACCCAAATGTTGTCCCACAAGATGTAAGAAATAGGTTGCCAAAAATCTAAGGTAACAATGTTATAACTAGTGATCAAAGCATGTCAAACTTTTTGTTAACATGATGGAGGATTTTGAAATACAATTTGAAGATGTGTATAATAAATTGTTCATTCCTACACTAGAAGAGGATGCTAGGGATTGGTACAAGGCTTTTCCCGATAATTCAATTGATTCATGGACTGAAATGAAGAATGCATTTACGTTGTAATATGGTGACAAGACTAATCCTAGATTTCTCTTGTCTGAATTTCAAAATATCAAGAAGAATCCCAATGAATTAGTCCATGACTTCATCACAAGGTTTAACAAAACTTTGAGAAGGCTACCTATTAGTCTGAGGCCTTGTCATGAGTCTTGTTTAATCAAATATGCAAATGCATTTGATAAAAAGGTAGCCTACTACCTAAGAGACAAGAACCCTACTAATCTAAGACAATCTTTCACCATGGCTCTTCAAATTGAAAACAATATCAAATGAATTGGGAAACCTCTCAAGAGAGATGGTGTAAAGTTGATAAACCCTAAAAACCTCAAGCTAGTAAGGGTGCTGATTTAGAGGAGGTTGTGAAAACTTTGGCAGGGACTCCCATGAGGTATTCATCTTGGGTTGCAAACCTTTGCCAATCGAAAGAAAAATGGGGAAATCATACTTTGTGTAGACTTCAGAAATCTGAATAGAGCTTCATTGAAAGAAAAATATCCTTTTCCAAATATGGAGAACATGCTGCAATTAGTGACTAGATCTAAATTGTTGTCCACCTTGGATGGTTTCTTTGGCTACAATCAAAGGTTGTTGTCAAGGAGTCGAAATATTTAAAAATTCCTTTACCACTCCTTAAGGAACATATTTTTATATGAGAATGCCTTTTGGTCTCATGAATTTTGGGGCTACTTTCCAAAGAGCAATGGATGTTGCTTTCACCGGCTATATAAATGACTTCATTGCGGTTTATCGGGATGATGTGAGTGTTTTTTCAAGGAGCAGAAAAGATCACTTGCAGCACTTGAAAAGAATGTTGATCAGATGTAAAGAATTTGGAATCTCTCTCAATCCAAAGAAGTGTCACTTTGGGGTGCGAAGGCCAAGCTACTTGGTCATATTATTTCAAAGGCTGGTGTCATGATTGACCCTGAGAGAGTAGAAGCAATCAGCAAGGTCCCAATTCCAAGAATGAAGAAGGGCATCCAATATTTCTTTGGGTAGATCAATTTCATTAGAAGGTTTGTGTCCAATTTTGTTGAGTTGACTCTTCCTATCACATGCATGTTAAAGAAAGATCAAATTATCAAATGGGAGGAGGCTGTTATTCTAGCTTTTGAAGGAATCAAAGAGGCATTGAAACATGCACCTGTCTTGGTAGCTCCGAATTACAAGAAGCCTTTCCAAATATTTTCTTTTGCTTCTGAAAATACTATTGCATCTATTTTGCTCCAAAAGGATGAAGATGGGGCTGAGAGGCCTATTGCCTTCTTTAGCAAGGCTTTACAAGCTACTGAGTTGAAATATACAATCATGGAAAAACAAGCATTTGCCTTGGTGAAAGAAACAAAGGTTTTCAGGCCTTATATTTTAAGTTCAAAAGTTGTTACTTATGTTCCCCACACCATGGTAAAAGACATCTTAACAGAGATGGAGATCTTAAGCAAGAGATGTAGATGGGTGAACAAACTGCAGGAGTATGACATGGACATCCAAACCAAAAAATTGGTAAGGGGTTTGGGTCTTACCAAGCTCATGGCTGAAAGTAATTTACAGATCAGTGGAAGTGAATGAAGTAGAGGAAGAAAGGGCAGATGTTCTTGAGAAATTGGTAAGTTATGAGTGGTACAAGGATATAATCTTTTACCTCAGACACCTATGTTGTCCTAGTCATTTGAATAAAAATCGAAAAGAGCCCTCAAGTGGCTTCTCAAAATACATCATCACCGACTTTGGGCTAGCTTAGAAGAACCCTAAAGGTGTCCTCTTGAAATGTCTAACTGAAGATGAAGCTCCCAAAGTAGTTGTTGATTTCCATGGAGAGTTTGCGGAGGACACTTTGTTGGAAGGGTTACACACAAAGTTTTGAGAGTTAGTTATTGGTGACCTACTCTCTTTAAAGATGCAGCCATGTTGGTTGGAAAATGTGAAAGTTGTCATCGTTTCTCTAGAAGAATGAAAGCTTAGGCTCCCTTCCTTTGTAGCTTGTATCAATTGAATCCCCTTTGACTAATGGGGATGGACTTCCTTGGTGAAATTTCAGACCCTTCTAATTTTGGACATAAGTGGATCCTTATAGCCATAGATTACTTCACCAAGTGGGTAGAGGAAATCCCCACCAAGAAAGCAACACACCAAGTTGTTATGGACTTCTTGTTAAATAATATCATATGCAGATTTTGTGTGCCAGTCAAAATTGTGGCTGATAATGCCATGTGCTTCAAATTTAAACCTTTGATGGTAATGTGTAAGTAGTATGGAACCAATCGACTTATTCTTAAAACTATAACCCCCATGGGAATGGACAAGTTGAGTCCAGCAATAAGAACTTATTGAAGATCATTAGGAGAACCTTGGAGTTAAACAAGAGAAAATGGGGTGAACAACTGAAATTTGCAGTTTGGGCCGATAGAATCACTACCAGAGAGCTACTTGGTAAGAGCCCATTTGAGTTGGTGTATGGAACTCAAGCTTTGCTGCCCTTACATCTTCAATTTTCTTCATTTTAGTTTGTTCATAAACTTGAAGATCAAGAGGTCAGTCCATATGAAGCAAGGATTAATCGATTATAGAGCTAGATGAAGAGAGAAGAGCATCCCACCGAGAGGTATGTCGATTTAGAGAGAAGTTGAAAATATTGTTTGACAAGAAGGTCACTCCTAGAGCCTTTAATATTGGAGATATGGTTTTGTTATGGGACAAAGAAAATGAAGATAAGGGCAAACATAGAAAATTTGGTGCATTATGGATTGGCCCTTACTCTATTGATATAAGAATGGTGAGAATACCTTTTTCTAAAGGATTTAGATGGGGAATTGCTTGAACTACTGTTAATGGAAGGCATCTGAAGAATTTCTTAGATTAATCCCCAAATTTGAGGTATGCACCAACTTGTACGATGTACGAGTGTTTGGCTTTTGCTCTGTTTTTGTGTTTTTGTGGTTCTTGGTTTGCCTTGAGTCCATGGCAGCCATTTTTGTCGGGTTCTCAACTGGTTTTGGATGGTTTTGGCTCATGACTCCATTTTCCCAATGGATTATTTTAGCACTTGGTCTACTTATTGTTCTTGTGGCACTCACTGGGATTGCCCATCCACGAGCAGAGCCGATGTTGGTGCCCATTGTGATCCTCTATTCTATTTTGTCATTTTTCCCTTTTGTTTGCATGCTCTAAAAACATCTTCTTTGAATTTGGTGATCTGCAACTTTCTCCCTCCGTTGAATGCTTTGAAAATCTCATAAACTTATTATTTTGCCCCATTTTGAAAGAAAAATACATTTATGCCTTACTTTGTGCCCTAAATTTCCAAATCCATGGGCCTCTGTCATTTTTTCCACTTTCCCTGGCGTTTGGAGCTCGTAGTTGCTCTTTTTGCTTATTTTCCTCAAATATTTATCCCCATGGTCATAAATTGCATAAAATCAATTTCCCTTTATTTTTGACCAAAAATTCTTCATCCACGAAGAAAAACTTGATTTTGGAGGTCATTTGCAGATTCTATGTTTTTTTACGGTTATACGGTGTCATATGCCCATCAAATTAAGCTCAAACCTCCCCTCCTACATGGCCATTTCTGGTTGGGCCAGGGATCCATGGGTTTTTCTTAAAAACTTAGCATTTTTTAGTTTTGGAAAAAGAGCAACTTTCCCCGCAACCCCGCAGTCCCGGAGGAGGACAACTGTCACGCTTTTATTCAAAGGTGGATGGAAAGCCGGTGGGGACTTAGACAATTTTTCCTTTTTTGGTAAAAGGGATGAAATTTGCAAATGGGGTCGTGGGTCCACAATGGCGCAAAAGGAGACACATGACAAGCGCAGAGGAGAATGTAGGCCATCGGGGGCAAAAGTGAAATTGTTCCCTTTTTGCAAAAGGACTTAGAGTAAAACATTAAGCGTTGGCCCATGAATGAATCATAGGAGACACATGGCGGGCATAGAAGGAAGTGCGAGGTCATCGGAAGAAAAATGGAAAAATTCCCTTTTGGTAAAAATACTTAGGATAAAAATTTGAGGCATGGCTCCATGACAAATTAGAAGGAGACACATGGCGGGAAAGGAATCAAAGGCGCAGTTTGCGGAGGCAAAGTGAAAAATTTTCCTTTGGCGAAAAAAGGGGTTAAAATGTGAAGTAAGCCCGTGGATCCTCAGCGATAGAGAAGGTGACACTTGTCAAGGGTAGAGATCGGGGTGTGGGCCCGTGGGGGAAAAAGTGAAAATTTTCCAAAATTTCAAAAAGGGTGGAAATGGGTAGAATTAAGCTGCAACTTCATTGGGACCCACCAAATGCCACGTGTCAACACCAAATTTCAAGGGCGGAGGGGCGGAGAAAAAAGTCAAAATTTTATATTTTTCCAAAAATGTTAAAAAGTTAAAAAGTGGTCCCAAATCCATTCCCAATCGTATTTTGACATGTGGAGGATCGATTGAAGGAAAAGGGTAAATCAATGGTAATCGTGCATTTTCATTTTGGCCACCATTTTTGCTCCGAAGTGTGGAAATGTGAATTTTGCATCAATTTTCATCAAATTTTTGGTGAATTTGTGTCATTTGTGCTGCGAGGACCAATGTAATTGGTTTTAAGGATCAATTTACAGAATTGAGTTGTTTTTGAAGTGAAATTATGCCATAGCCCATGCAAAACGTGAAAGATCAAATCAAGAAGTTGTAGAATCAAATTTTGAAATGATAAGGACAAAATGATGAAATAAAAGGGGTTTACATGCTTTGAGAATGAAAAATGTGCCTCCACAATGGATAATGATGAATCATTTGTAATGATTCACCTTTTTTGAAACACCTGGCAACTTTTGTTGCAAATATGTTACACGTCCCTATCTACGAATCATGTTGGAATTTTGTAACAAACATGATGCTGGGCATATTCTTTTCTTGGGAAATAAGGATAAAATGTAATAGATTGTTATATAATGCATGTTTTTTGACATGCAAAAGGTTGGAGAAACTTAGAATTTCATGGGAAAATCTAGGAAGAATCCTATTCTTTGAGAAACCACCTTAGAACCATTTCTAATTCTTTTCTGCATCAGATTTGTATCATGTTGAGTTGGTTTTAGTTGTAAAGCCATCAACAAGCTCTGAGATTGTTCTTATAACATTTCTCTAATGATATATTTTATCATTTCTGGATTATTTTGTGTTGTCTCTTGGCAAATTTTGCATGCACTTGTGTGCCAAAATGTTTTCAATTTGTGTTTCCTTGCTCTTTCATTGCGAGTCTTGTGTTTAAAATCTCTCTTGATCATACATGGTCTCATTTCTTGTTGATAGTTTAGTGGCATTTGCAATCTCACATTCATAAGAGCTTTCATCTGATAAAGAGATAAACAAATTTAAAATCACTTTACCTTCCTTGAATTTAGAGGTTGTTTGTAAACCTTTGGGTGCACCTTGGGTCATGATAAAATAGAGATTTTTGGATGCTTTGTTGGTTCATCTGCTTCAATATTTTGTGGCAGGTTGTCAAAGATTGTGTGGAAGAGTGTAGATCTGGGCCTCCATTTGGTGCACATATCCTAGTTGAAGGAGTACCTTAATCCTTTTGAATCATTCTGTTGTTTAGGTGTTACAAATTTCTTGCAAAGGTCCTCAAAGAATTTGGAAGATTCTACTTAGTCTTGTCTAAATTCTCCCACCAAAGTTCATTCAAATAAACTAATCCTACCCCATACTACCCATACATTACATTGTGTGTCAAAAGGAATCCAATCCATCTACAAAAATGCATAAAGCAAATCAGGGTCATACCATGTCTCTAGCAGACCTCAACCTTGTCTTGAAAGCATTTCCATCATTTAGTAGAGACAGCTCTATTGAGTTTGAATAATGAGAAATTGATCATGTTTACTCAAGGCCATCTTAATACAACTTGTACATTACAAGGATATCTTCACCTCCTTCACAAAATAGAGGCTGCATATAGGTTATATTACCTTGGTTGATATGCCCAACCTAAAGCAGTTAGGACAAGATCAAGTTCTATTTGAGTGCTATCCATCTCTCCACAAATATGAGTGCCGGTTAGATAACATCCCCAGCTACAAAAACAACACACATCATGATCTATCGACTTCAAGCTTGATGACATATCTCTGATGTTACTCGGATGAAAAGGAAAACAAATTTGGGTACCAACAATCACCATGTTTTATATATGATGGGTGACCATTCGGGTTACCCTTACATTTTAATTTCAAATACATGTCGAAGCCCCTATAGGATTCCCCCATGCCTTATATTTTAAATATAAAATATAATCCATAACCGTTTAAATTTTAATCTTATTTCTTGTTTAATATTACAAACCCATCATTCACCCTTAATGTTAAGTAAGGAAACATGAAAATTTTCCTTTTTATACAAAAACAAATTACAATCTATAAAACATCACATGAATATTTAGGCTAACATGTAAATATATAAAACTTGTTCTAAATAACACATGCCAAATCACTTTTTTATACAAAAGGAAATACATTCCATTAAACATCTAAGCAATTTAGGATAACATGTAACCAAAACAATTGATCTATAGATTTTTTAATTTTTAGTACAATAGCACACTATTCTCAAGGTTTTAAACCTTTATGATACACTACCACGGTGTTACAGGGTTTTCAACACCGTGGTACATTACCACGAGTCTCTCGCTAACTTACACAAGATACAAACCAAGTGCAAGTGTTCATCAAGTTTTAAAAAATCCATAGTACAATGTTTATTGGACTACTGACTTCAAGAAGTTGCGACACAAAGAAATTTTTCCACATGTTTTGTAAAAATGTAGCACATAGGAACAATATTAATTCTCAATATAAATTGATTACCTATGAAGTCTTACATAATATTATGTAGTCAAAAACTCTCATATTTATTGCTTAGCTATGAATTATAAGTAAACTTCACATAAGGTGAAAACTTACTTTTTAAAATGGAAATATTATAGGGATATTTACAATTGGCATAATCAGGCCCATAAGAGGTTACATTGTAAAATACATGCAAAACATACTCAATCCTCCTTATTTACACCTCAAGATAAACTCAAAGTCCATCCACTCATTTTATTAAGAGGTGAAATTATCATTCACATGATCATTTGATTATTACTTGTCGATTCGAGAGGTGGAGATTAAGTTCATCCACTTGATTATTTGAGTCAAACAACATATGCTCATGTATGATTCAGTTGTAAAGATCAACGTCATTCACATGATTATTTGATTCAAACAAAATACACTCATTTGATTCAAAGGTGAAGATAAACATCAATCACATGATATTGAGTCAAACAACATATGCTCATTTGATTCATAGGTGAAGATCAATGTCATTCACATGATCATTTGATCCAAAATCTGAAATACCCAACATAGAATGAAATTTATAGAATTTTGTAGCACATAATGGCTTTGTAAAAATATTTGCAACCTAATCTTTAGTAGAACAAAACTTGAGATCAATATCACCATTTAAAAATTTCTCCCAAATGAAGTGCATATGGATCTCAATATGCTTGGTTCTTTGATGTTGAACTAGATTATTTGCAAGAGCAATGTAACTTTGGTTGTCACATAGAATAAGTGCACTTCCTTTGATGTCCATAAGAAGTTCATCCAATAGTCTTACAAGCCACGTATATTCATTTGGTTCTTCCATAGAAATTTTACTCTACTTTAGTAGAAGAGATAGATATTGTTAGTTGATTCTTACTACTCTAAGTGATTGAACCTACACCTAACTTGAAAATATATACTGAAGTATATTTTATATCCACAATATCAATAGCATGATCAAAATCACAATAACCAAATAAACCTTCATTGTCTCAAGAAGAAGAATAAAAACCATAATTGATTGTAGTTTTAATACACCTAAGATTTTTTTCCCATTTTCTAATGGTCCTCGTAAGGTTCTTACATAAATATAGAAACAAATCCAACTGCATGGGATATACCGGGCCTAGTGATAGTAATATAAATTAATCTACCAAAAATTGTCTATATAAAGTAGGATTAAATTTATCACAAACAATTTTTGGATCTAATTTAATTCCAACTTCCATAGGAATAAAGACAGGTTTACAATTAATCACATTAATTTTTCAAGACTCTTGTAAGAATAGTGTGCTTGAGATGCAACAATAGATTTATGATTTTAAAAATAAAAATTCCTAAGAAATGAATTAACATTCATAAATAAGTTATTAGAAAACATTTTCTTAACTTCTCTTTGATTATAAAAATTGGATTCTAATTAACTAAAACGTGGATTTTAGAGTTAATCTAAACAAGTACAACAATGAAATAACTAATATAAACTGAAATATAAATGCTAACTAGTTTTATTTGATGTTTTAAATAAAATGAATTAATTGAAATAGGAGGGAAAAGGTAGAAACCTGAAATGAACTTACCTCACGAGAGATATGTAATCTGGACTAGATGATGCACATATGGGACAAATTATGATAGCACACCTCGGGAGAAGTTCTGAGAAGATGGAGATTTGGCCGAATGGGGTGCTTATGGGAGGATTAGGGCTCTTATGCATGCCCTAGTCTATAGAATAGATCGTAATCACCCAGATTTGTCTCTTGTATGTTGCATTATCTTTGATAATGTCATTGTAAATCTCTCGATGAATAATCTCCTACAAAACCCACACAAAAGCATCAAACCCTAAAAAAGAAAGATGCAAATGAATGGGTCGATTGTCCTCAACTACCAAATGGATGGACTTATGACTAAGTGTTGCACTACATCTCAGACCCGATGTAGTTCTATGTGCATGTGTGTGCAATTATGTGCCTAGGGTGCCCTAGCACCAATGACGCCAAAGTAGCGAGGCAATAGCTAGATGTAAGATGCAAATGGTGGATGGAATAGAATGAATACAACCCTTCCTATGTAGTGTGTGATGCAAAATAGTTCCCAAATGCAGTCCCTTACCTTAGTAGATAGCTAGCCCTTAGTAGAGATATTCTTCCATTAAGATAGTGTGTATGTTGTGTTTATATAGGGATATCTTGCTCAAATTTCAACACTAATGACCTGACATGCCGACTAGTACCTAGGGGAATGAGAGGGAAAACTACAAAGACCAACCTCGAGACTCTAAATGAGAACCAAGTGCAACCGGGACCAAGGTGCCTAAAAATGAGGATTAGTGCCTTTGAATAGAAACCTAATCCCTTCTTAGGTGCCCTAGTCAAAGACTAGAGACAACCACTGAGTAAATAACGACAATTGAGACTCCATGAGAGACGACCAAAACTGTGTGAGTAACTGACGATTGTGCAAGACACTTAATGACAATGACTGACTAAACTGACAATAGGACTAGGGGATGAGCCATTAGTGAATACTTTTCTTACATGAGATCCATATATAAAACAACATATTTGGCGGTATAATAGTAGTAGTAAGTGCATGATTTTGTGACTACATTTTCCCCCACTTTATGTTGGTGAGCGGAATCCTCGGTAACATAAATTAGATAGAGATGCGTACCTAAGAGAAATTTGGAGAATCCCATGCTATAGTAGAACACACATATGTGGTAGTAAAATCATGCTGAAAGAACCATATAATGTGTTGAACCATGGATCAATGTGTTGATCCATGCAATGTAGCGAGAAATGTAATAGTGTGATGAAGTGCACTAAATGAGAGTGATGATTGCAATGTTGGATGATTGATGATTTTGAATGTGTATGATGATGATAAGATGGGGTAGGGAGTGATCAATTCCCAACCTGATTATGTGTATACAAATAATAGACCAAAGGATTTGGGAATCTTGTCGCCAAAGGAAGAATGTAGGGAGAAATGTGTGTTATTCTCCAACCTGTAACTATATCCTCAAGATCTAGCCACTACAAATGGACTCATATCAAACATTTGTAGTTTTGGATCCAAATAATTTTGAACAAACAATTGACACATAGGAGTGGTATAGGAAAGTCACTCTTTCCCCCACTCCATGGGTGTCACCACAATGTGATGGCTTCCAAGTTAGGTCATTTAGAAGAAAACATGAAATGTATGATGGCTTCCAAGTTAGGTCATCTAGAAGAAAATGCCAAATATATAATAACTTCCCAAGTTAGGTCATATGGGAAATTAATGAATGTAACTCCCAAGTTAGGTCATCTAGGAGGCCATATGTGTTGTATTATATTGATTAAATAGAGTGATTTTGATTGTTAAAGATTTGAACGCATTGGTGAATTAATTGATTGATTGTCTTGATTGGTTACTCATAGAGATATTTTACATTGTTTTCCCCAAGTTATGTCATTATGGGGAATCGATAGAAATTGATGAATGATCGCATGGAAATATTTTAACACTTGTTTCCCCTAGGTTAGGTCATAAGGTTGTTTGTTTGATTCATGTCGGGTTTTCCAAAATGATTAACTAAAATTATGAATTTTAGAATTAATCTAAACAAGTACAACAATGAAATAACTGATATAAACTAAAATATAAATGCTAACTAATTTTATTTGATATTTTAAATAAAATGAAATAATTGAAATAGGAGGGAAAAGGTACTAACTTGAAATGAACTTACCTCGTAGATATCTATAACTAGATTGTATGCGATGCATAGGCAGGACAAAGTATGATAGCATACCTCGGGAAGTTGCATAAGTAGATGGAGATTTGGCCGATGGGCACCTATGGAAGGATTAGGGTGCCTATGGGAACCCTGTCCAGTAGAATATCTTAGAACTCGAATCTAAGTTGGCCGCTAAATATTTGTAATAACTTAGCCTTTGTTGCATGTATGTCGCATTAGTTTCATTGATGTTGTTGTAGATATCCGATGAATAATCTCCTACAAAACCCCATACAAATGCATAAAACCCTAAAAAATAAATATGAAAATGAATGGTCGGACTATCCTTAGCTACTAAATGGAAGGAATTATGACTAATAATTGCACTACATATCATACTTGATTTATTTCTATGTACATGTGTGTGCAATTATGTGCTTAAGTTTCCTAGCACTAATTATGCTAAAAGTAGTGGGTAATAGCTAGATTTAAGATGCAAATGGTGGATGGAATAGAATGAATACAACCCTTCCTATGTAGTGTTTGATGCAGAATAGTTCCCAAGTGCATTCCCTTGCCTTAATAGATAACTAGCGCTTAGTAGAGATATAATGTCATTAAGATAGTGTTTATGTTGTGTTTATATAGGGATTTATTGCTCAAATTTAGACACTAATGACCTGACATGATGACTAGTACCTAGGGAATGAGAGGGAAAACTACAAAGACTGATCTTGAGACTCTAAATGAGAATCAAGTGCAACCGGGACTAGGGTGCCTAAAAATGAGGACTCAGGGCATCGATGGGCACCCCTATACTTTCCTAGGCATAGTCAAAGACTATAGACAACCATTGAGTAAATAATGACAGCCGATACTCCATGAGATATGACCAAAACCATGTGAGTAATCGATAATCTGTGCAAGACACTTAATGAAAATGACTGACTAAAATGACAATAGGACTAGGGGATGAGCCATTAGTGAATACTTTTCTTACATGATATCCATATATAAAACAACATATTTAGCGGTATAATAGTAGCAATAAGTGCGTGATTTTGTGAATAAATATTATTATCACTACTAGCAATTAAGATATCATCAAGATATAAGTCAATAATAATAATAATAATATGATTGTTTTCATATTTTACAAAAAAATCATTATTAGTAAAACAATTTTTGAAATAAAGTTCTTGAAAAAACTATTTATTTTAGCATACCAAGCTCTAGGAGCTTGTTTAATACCATACAAATATTTTTAAGCTTACAAACATATACTTCTTTACCGTGTTCTTAAAACCCTATAAGTTAATGCGAGTAAATTTCTTCTTTCAAGTTGGCATTTAAAAATAATTTTTAACATCTATTTTCTGAATCTCCCATCCATCTTTGGAAATAGGATAAAAGGTTATAACATATCTAAACAAATTTTTCTCGAGTAAACTCTCTAACTACTAATCTTACTTTGAATTTTTCAATCTTACCACTAGAGTTATACTTGCTTATATATAACCATCTAGATCCTATAATGCTTCTTTTAGGAGGAAGGGGACTAATTACCAAGTTTTATTTTTATTAGAGAATTGTATTCAGATTTCATATCATTAATTCATCTTTCATGTAGGCTAGATTCTTAAAAATATTTAGGTGCCACTATACGTACCCAAAATTAGGGTATTGTACCACCAAAATGATGTTACACATGCCCCAATGATGATACAGGTCACCTCGCAAGGTGTTCGGAATCCAGGAAAGCTCGCCAAGTGTATGTTAGCATCCCAAGCATCTTGTTTAAGCTTTGTGTACTTCACTTTATCCTCTACCTTTCTTTTTCTAAGCCTTTTGACCTTCAGTGATGAAACCACCGCCCTGCTCGGGCGGTGGTCCTTCACACGTTTTCCAGCACATTCTTTTGATTGTGACTTGTGTAATTTTTCAACATTTACTAGCTTTTCTCAACTGCCTTAGCTTACATTAATGTTTTATGTTCCTTGGAATAGTGTTTCTTCATTGTTTAATGGTGAAAGAGTTCTAATAGGAATTACCTTTGAGTGAATGTGAAATCTATAAATAGCCAGCTTTTTTTCAAGTAAATGTCCCCTCAAATTCTCATTTCCATTGTTTAGTCTTTCAATTTCTTGCTTAGAACTCTCTTTTTTCATGTTTACATCCATACTAGTTTTCCCTTTACTATTAGAAGCCATTCGATCTTCTTGCTCTAGTCTTGTTCATTGTTGTTCATACAAATTAGTTTAGAGCAGAGTAGTGTCAGTTGTAGATTGAATTCATTAGAGTTGCAGGTTGTGTTCTTCACAGAAGGTAGATTCTAGAATCTCTCGGTACACTTGTGTTGTATTCCCGATAAATCCCACTAGGAATTACATACGCCAAGCTCTATCACTTGCGTTATCCCTCTCCTACTCACATTATATTTGGTCTATATCCAAAGATTGCCATTGTTCAAAATACCTTTTTCTATTGATGCTAGCATATACACGCTCTTCTGGATTCACATGAACATGAAGGAACAAGGAGATCATTTTGAGGGGACAAAATCATACACTACTAGATTTGCCACTGTTCTGCAAATTCCAGGTTTTATCTGTCAAAGTTCTAGTTAAAACATATCAAATAGAGTAGTGAAATATTTCATTTCAGTTAAATTTCATTTTTGATATTGCCAGGGAAGCTATGGGGATTGATAGTTTCTCAGAAACTATGATTCATTCCTCACTTCTGAGGTAGGATCAAGAATCTTTCAATTAAGTTAATTAGTTATCTAGTTATTTAGGATAAACTCACAACTACACAGGCAAGTAGCTACACCGAGCTACCTTGCTTGTTTTAATTTTGTTATTAGATTAGTTGTCATTTTCTGAATATATTAGAATAGTTACTCTTTCAATTATATTCAAAATTCTATAAAAAATACAAAAAATAGAGGAATATGTATATGTTGTAGATATATCTTACATAATTATTTTATTTCATTTCAATTAGGTTTATATTGATCTTGTATGACAATCACGGGACCTAGGGAGCCCAAGGAATATGTTTTTGAGCCAATCGTGCCTCAACCCAATCTTGTTGTAGCATTAACTGACATAGACCAAAATCTCAAAATTCAGGTCTTCTGAACAACCAATAGACCTACAAGAAATTAGTACACACTAAGAGGATTAAACATAGAAGACGACAAAGCACACACGTTCTGGTCAAATCATCCAAATTATAGACTACCTTGATAGATATCCATATGACTATAGAAGGACCTGAAAGAGAGCAAACATTCGGTTGTGATCCACTATTCCCATAGCTAGACGCAGGAGACCTCCTTGTTGATATAGACACTAGCTTACGTATCAAGTTTCCGTAACACACATTAGGTACTCTGAGAAAATCATGCAACTTCTAGTTCTAAACATAGAGGCCGAAAAGGCATACGATTACTGGATACTCGGAATCAGGGGTTGACTCTTCATATGACCATCGGAGGTCCATAGCAACCATGAACTTACAGTTGTGATCCACAATTCCCACAACCCAACGGGCCTAAAAATCAATAAAATATTGACACCAGCTTACGAACACTGGTGTTTAGGTCCTCTACACTTCCACCATACATCATCACACAACTATCATTATTAAACGTAGCAACTAATCAAGCTAAAGATTTCTGGACTAGACCAAAGAATCGTCCATAAAACACCAAAAGATCCACTACACATTTAGTCATTCCATTTTCATGACCTTGTTGGGAGATATATACGAAGCACCCATAGGTCATCTTCCACGTATCCCACAACCCATAGATCAGATCACGGCAGAGCTTGATATTGATTGGAGCCTTCGAGCAGCTATCCTCACCGAATGATCTATCACACCAATTCAGGTTAGGAGGGCCTTCTTTGCCTTAGATTCGTAGATCCCATTATTACATGTTGAAGACATAAGATTACCTAACTAGTTTATCTACACCCCACGTGTATTCCATCCCCACCGGTTGTCTTGGCACGACCTCGAGAGGTCGGGTGTGAGGAAGAGTTACTTGTAGATTCCCATGCTTGCATGTCACTTTTCCATCGTACAACCACCTCATAAAAAGTTGATAAGACATGATAAGAAGGTTGACTATGGCCCTAACTCCACTACCCCCACCACCACTTCGAATGTAGGAAAATCATAACACCTGCTTACACAAACACAAATCAAGGACCTAAAATCCTTAACAAAAACCGCAGGGTGACAACAGATGGAGTGACTGACCAAACTAAAAAATCAAACGTTGTAAATGTTCCACCACCAGTTAACAATTAACGAAACAAAAATTTTACCCCAACAATCAATGCGGTGGATTTTAATTGTCCCCAATGACAACAACAACAACAACGGCAGATCCAAACACAGGGTCCAAGTCTAAACTCAATTGGATATCAAAACCAAAACCAAAGGCAACAAATGCAAAACTTTAATCCTAATAGTCAACAATTTAATCAGAGTTTTGGACCACAACACATGCCAAACCAACAACCTAGGAGTTATAATCCTAACTCGTATTGTAGTTTCCACAAAATTCAAGGCCATGACACTAGGACTTGCCATGATTACAATAACTTCATGTAACGTTTCCCAGAAGAACAAAGACAACTCTTTATAGATATGTTCTTAACAGATTCTGTGACACCTATGCCAAATACTTTCACTGGGAAGTTTCCCTCAAAACGCACCTCTTAAGATCTTAGTTGATCCACTTCCAAATCACAATAACAATAATAAATTAAATCCAAATGGGACGAACAAAGGTGTAATGACAGGAAATAACAATCATGAAGCCTCAACTTCACTAAATCCACCTGTCGCATCGCAATTAGGAAATCAACCATGAACCAAGATAGTTGGTCTAGTGGAGTTAGATATCTTGAAATTTGCACGTAGAAGCCATAACAAGAGCGTGAGAATATTCTTCTCAACAAAATCCAATCTATCCACTAGAGCCGATAACATTCAACAAACATGGGTAAAACCCATAGGTGCTTATGATTTAATTAATGACTTAACAAAGACCTTCTCTCACATCTCCTTTTTTGACTTATTGAAAATTCTCCGCCCATAGGGCTGCTCTTTTAGAATCACTAGGTCTAGGTCATTTAATTAACATCACTCCACATCCCAAAACACAAGTAAATCATATAGACTTCGATATCCACTCTCCGGGCGGCGAGATAGGGATACCAAGTTTATATTCGACATAAAAAATGCCAACAGATGCTCAAATTACACGTAGAGGTGATCGGACCTTGCATTTACAGGTGTGGGTTTAAAATAATTACGTTAAACATGCAATGGTTGACGATGGGGCAAAGTGGTTAACATTGTCCCCTTCTCTTTCCTTCAAAAGCTAGGATATGGAGAAACAAACTGCTCCACAACAAGAAATATGCTAAGAGGTTATGATGGCCTTAAAGCTACTTCAATTGGGACTATAATACTACCACCACCTTAGGACCCAAGATAATCCTCATCGAGTTCTATATCATAGATTGGGAAACTAACTATAATATGATCCTCGGTTGACCATGGATACATCGCATGAAAGCAATCCCTTCTACATTATTCCAGAAATAAGATTCTTACACCTTGGAAAGATATTCGTAGCAAAAGGTGACCCAAAACCATTCAACATACACCTAGCAGACCTGAAGAAAAGACTAGGCATTCACTCTGAGTTTGAACTCCCGAAAAATCAACTTAACAAACCAATCGACTCAAAATCGGAAGAAAAATTAATACCTACAATAGAACTAGAAATTACGAACCTAGTCAAGGGCATCCTAGCCCTCAAGGATGAAGCTAACATTGTAGAAACAATGTCATTAGGAACTACTGCAAAAATTGTCAAGTTACTAGAACAAGATCTACCAATTTTCCTACCATTTGATTCCACAGGTATGGGATGTACCCTAGGAGTTGGTTCTCTTCCAGCAGAGGAACTTTACATGGTAGAAGTAATCAAACAGAAGAAATAGATGCAAAGAATGTCCCAACATCCATTTTTCCTAGTAAATATTGGACTCTCCACTTCAATGGAGCTAGATGTCACTATGGAGCCGGGGCAGGTGTGATCTTTACTTCTCTTGAGGGAAAGATCCTACCTTTTGCTTTTAAATTAAACTTTGAATGTACAAACAACGGCACTGAGTATGAAGCCCTCCTCCTTGGCCTCCTCATAGCCAAAAGGATCGGTGTTAATGACATCAGAGTGTTAGGAGACTCACAATTAGTTGCAAACCAAGTCTCTGAAGTATATGAGACTAGATCTGAGCACTTACAGCTCTATAAAATAGTGGTATTAGATCTAAGCAAAGGATTCGACTTCATATCCATTGAGGAAATCCCATGAGAACAGAACCTTCTCGCAGATTCAATAGCAACCTCAACTTCGCATTTTACCCCAAGTAATGAGTTGGAAGATACAAGTTTCAAGGTATCACTTCATACTGAACCATTGGTGAAGAAAATGTCAACGAACCCTCTTCTAACACATACAGCTAAGAATGAATCTTCTATCTTACATCATGTTGACAGTGATAAAGTCACTCTCGAATATCTAAATGCCTATGCAGAGCTACACCTTGCTCACCCTATAGTTGATCTTTCCCTAATACCACACTCCTCTTCCTACTTTGGAAATCCCATGGTAGAGTCTCCTCCACAGAAGGATCTCGATATCTACGAGATAGAAAACAGAGAAAGCTTGGAACTACCTCTAACCCCACCTGAATTTGAAGAAGGTAACACTTCTTTGATAGAAGAAACCATTGACATAAACATTGGAATGGAGGAAGAACCAAGAATTTTGAAGTTGGGATCCTCACTAACTCTGGAAGAAATAGAAATACACACCCAAATCCTCAAAAAACATCAAAAGGCTTTTGCATTTAATTATAAAGAAATGACGGGTATCACACCACAAGTTACGGTACATAATCTCGTCACTAAACCAGATGCGAAGCCAATTAAATAGAAGTCAAGACCAATGAAGCCAAAAGTGGCTCTCATGGTAAAAGAGGAAGTAGTAAAACTTCTCCAAGTAGGATTCATTAAGCCTGTTGACTATTCACAATGGGTGTCTAATATCGTTCCCGTCCTCAAAAAGAATGGGAAGATACGCATTTGTATAGACTTTTGGGATATTAACAAAGCTTGTCCCAAGGATGATTTCCCATTACCATCCATTGACATTATTGTTGATGCAACAACTGGATTTGAACTACTGTCCCTCATGGATGGGTTCTCAGGGTACAATCAGATTAAAATATCTGAACAAGATCAAGCCAAAACCACATTTATAACTCCCTGGGGAACTTATTGTTATGTTGTCATGCCATTTGGTCTTAAGAACGCCAATGCTACGTATCAGTGGGCAATGACTTATATATTCCATGATCTTATCCATAAAATTGTGGAATCATATGTGGATGACTTGTTGGCCAAGGCCAAGAAACGTTGTGATCATCCGGAAGTGCTCTATATCATCCTCTCACGACTAATTGAGTATGGTGTCACATTAAACCTAGAGAAGTGTGTGTTCGGTGTAATAGGAGGCAAACTTCTAGGATACATTATACCTTCACGAGAGATTGATGTTGATCTAGCCAAAATATGGGATGTTCTCAAAATGATCCCACCTTTGGATGAGTCTAGAATCGCTTAGTTTCTTGGGAAAATCAGTGCAATCAAGGTTCATCCCAGATTCAAGCTTTGCCATTCATCCAATCAATAATCTACTCAAGAAAGATTATAGTGTCGATTGGATTGAAGATTGCAATGAGGCCTTCGAAGTAGTTAAGTGCTTCTTGTTGTCACCACCCACACTAATGCCTCCCAAGCCAGACCACCCTTTGATCCTATACTCACAAGCCACTCATGTCTCGCTGGCCTGCATGTTGGCTCAAGAAGACGATGATAAACGAGAACGTGCGATCTATTTCATTAGCCGAATGTTGCTTGATTATGAAACACGTTACACATAGGCAGAGAGAGAATGTCTTGCCATAATTTTTGTAACAAAACATTTGAGACATTACATGTTAAACCAAGAAACAAGGGTCATTATAAAGACAGACCATTTACGAACATTTCTCACACAAGGATCTTTATCTAAAATGGCTAGCCATTTCATAACCCTAATGGGAGAATTTGAGTTAACATTCGTAAACCAAAAATCTGCTAAAGGACAAATCATTACAGATTGATTAGCTGAAAATCCACTAGATGGAGGTGAGCTGGTATATCTAGAATTTCCTGATGAATGTGTATACTTTTTGAAACTAAACCCCCATTTCTACATGTCCCCGTAATCTGATATCATCAATTTTATCATGGACCATGCATACCCGGAAAGTGCCACGTCACAACAAAGAAGGCGGTTACACATTATTACCGCTAAATATGTTTCTTTAAACCAAGTGCTCTATCGCAGAGCCTTCGATGGCATGCTTCTAAGATGCATACATAGAAGAATCCAAGAGGATTCTTCATGAATCCCATAGTGGGGTATGTGGGGGCCACTTCGGTGCTCATGCCACCGCTTGCAAAATACATCGGATGGGCTATTTTTGGCCCACTCTTGAACATGATGCAGTGGAATTTGTACGTAAGTGCCACAAATGTCAAGAATTCTCTCACAAGATTCACATGCCAGCACAATCCCTACAACCAATAGCAACTTTGTGGCCCTTCTCCACTTGGGGTCTAGACTTAATAGGGAAATTCTCTCCCTCATCAATCGATGACCATAATTTTATAATCACAGCCATGAAATATTTTACCAAATGGGTGGATGCCATGCCTCTCACCACTGTACCAAGTTCAATGATTTCCAAATTCATTTTGAACTAAATTATCTGCAGGTATGGTGTCCCACAAGTCATTATCTCAGATAATGGCACGTCCTTTAAGAACAACGAGGTTTGTGAGTTATGTAGCAAGTTCAAGATAAACCATCACATAGCCTCTCTTTACTACCCTCAAGCCAATGGGTAGGTTGAAGCAACAAACAAAACATTGAAAGCTATTCTCCTCAAAATAGTAAAGGAAAACAAACAAGATTGGCATTTAAAACTATATCTAGCCTTGTGGGCCCACCGAACCTCAATAAGAACACCAACATGAGAAACTCCTTTCTCATTGGTGTTCAAAGCATGAGGGCTTCTCCCACTTGAGGTTGAAATACCCAGTCTCTGCATCTCATTACAAGGGATTCTAGATGAAGAAGCTTACAAGGAGGCATGCCTCTCTCAACTATAAAGCCTTGATGAGGCCAGGTTAAATGCTGAACAACAAAGACAGAGCCTATGCTAATCGGATGTGCCAGGTAGTATAACAAAAAATTCTATGGGTGAGAAATATATGAAGGAGATCTAGTTCTAAGACTAGACAACCGGATCGATAAGAAAAATGGTGAAGGAAGAAAGTTCTGGCCCAAATGGTTGGGCCCATACCAAGTCATGAAGGACTACGAAATGGTGTGTATCTCTTGTGCACACTAAAAGGTGAGGAATTTGGTGAAACTGTCAATTCCTTGCACCTTAAGCGGTTTTACACATAAAACGTCAAAGTCATTACTAGTACATTATAGCTACCTACATTGCATTAGTCTTTTAGCTGCTTCATTCTGTCCATTTCACAAAAATGATAGTTTAGGAGCTTACTCTAAAAAAATGTTACAAATTTCTGAAGATATTGGCAAAAATATTCATATCACATCTCTTCAAACATCATCAAATATTTTCAAATCTTCTCATCAATTTCGACAGACAAACATTGATGAAACCATACCAAGGCCTGCATACTTGGCTTTGCTCTTTCTTTCTACTAGGTAAAGTTGTCCTTGCCTACGGTCTATTCTGGAAGCTTCTTGGTGTCACATCTATCCCTCTTAAAATCTCTTGGAATGAAAGGATATCCCAAAGTTATAGATCAGAAATGTCAAAATCAAATGAAATCAAAAGCACCAAGCAAACAAAATATTTTATTTTACACACTTATCTGCCCCATCAACCTTCGGTGATAAGCCCACATCTCTTACTGGTGATGTGAGGTTGGGAAAGGAAAGGAGTGCCCTTACTCACCTGTATCTTTCCTTTGGTGATAAACCCATGCTTCTTACTAGTGGCGTGAGGTAGGGTGTGGGGGGTCCAGTCACACAAACTAACAAATCTTGGTATGCTAAAAACACAAGTCAAATTATGTTAAGAGAAAGCAAATATCCAAACATCCAAATTCCAAAGAGATCAAATCCTCAAAACTAGATTTTGTCAACTAGGTTGCCATTTATGAATCTAAGTCTAGATAAACTGAAAAGTAAGTGGCCTTCTAAGCTTGGTAGTAGTTCTGAGTAGGGTGGGTGTGTAGGTCCAAATTTGGTTCTTGTTCTTGGTTTTTCTGTCTCTCATCATTCCATTCAATCAAACTCATACAACTTGTGCCCTTCCTAATTCTTGGTGTTGAGCCCTCGCATCTTACTAGTTGCGTGGATTTGGGATTGGGGCAAGTTCATCTCTTTATCACTATGCATTCATCACATTTTTCCAATATAAGAAGGAATTACAAACATTTCCCAAAGAGTTCAAAAGTTCAGTACTACCATATGTTAGTATCATCTCATATCAACATTGCAAAAACATATAGAGTAAAACATTCTATTTACTATCATTTGTTGTCCATTACATACATTCTGAAACATGAAAAGTAAATATTCTAAAAACATCTAAAAACACATTTAGAAAATGAGTCACAAAATTCAAGATACCAAGAGTCTAGATCCAAAATATATATATATACAAATCAAGTTTTGTTTACAATGCCATCATGCACTAGGCATGGTCAAAACGCTCAATGAGCCCGAAAAGTACAAAAATACTCATATAAACAACCTAAAAAGGTCACTACAAAAAAGAGCCAAGTGGCCTCTCAATCCCTATGGGATCCCTCAAAAGGCACACGATCACGTCTAGGACTCGCTACACCGACGCTCTGAGTGCACTGAGGGCTCGCGGTCTGAACAGTAGCTGTAGTCTCACTATGAGAGTGGCTCCTCCTCATCAAGCACTCTACAGCCCTATAACCGAATACCTCAACATGGAGGGAAGTCACCATCTTGGCCACATGCCAAACAGGGAAAAAATATTGGTATGCTACCTGAGGAGCTGCTGAAGGCTCCCCGCATCCACGAATAGCTCAAAGACGAGTCTTCTCCGTGGGGAGCATTAGAGTATCGCACATACCTGAAATCAAGTCTCCCACTCATCAGTAGTCTCTACAAGTAAAGGAGAAAACAAATTAGAAAATAATCAAAAGGGTGAAACCAAAGATGAATAAAAAGAGAGGTAGCAACTAAGGCAATTCTAGCTAAAATAAATATCAAAAAAAGAGTGGCAACTCACTCAGATCTCCGGGCCTCTAAGAAGGATCTCTGGGATCTACACCTACCATGGACACCGCCACTGACAAGTGTCCCACTCCTACATCTAGGGAAATATGGCATCCTACCACGGACTCATCCTCTCTACCTAGGTCTTGAGAAAGTAACTCCTCTGAAACTAGAGTCACCCTCTCCACGCTCTGCTCTGCCCTCTTGGCCTGTAGGATCTCCTGAGTGTCATGCCACTCAAGATCGCTATCCTCTTCCCCACCCGACTCACTAATCTCCATGTCCTTTTTCTCCTCCTCCGTCTCTCCCCCTGTGAACTCCTAAGACTCGGAGTCTATATCAATGGGGTCATCACTTCTATGGGCATTACCAGTGGCCATCCAAAGTAGAGGTGCTTGAGGATCACCAGCTCTCTCTCGACCGCTACCACCCTCCTAGCTACAATAGGGATGTCAGGAGTAACAACAGTCCAACCCTAGCCTCTAGGACCTCCCCTAGCCTCCCAAACTAATCTGAACACTGGCACCACTGGGAAGCATGTCAATGTAAGCAAGGCCGAACTGCTGAGGCACTCAATCAAATGGGTATGTCACTACCTTCCCGTCCCCGTCCACAAGTTTCCCTATAGTAGAGCAAGAAATAAAAATAAAGGTCTCCTCACCCCACAACCCCATCATGGCTGGATAAGGTGTGGCCTCCATATCCTCAGTAGTCAGGGAAGCAACTAGCTGGTGGGGTGCTCTAAGCACCGTCATCTCTGTCCATCTAGCTACCCTCACGGCCTTGGGATCCTCCACCTCTACGCCTCTCCCATAAGGGATAATGCGCTCATAGACCCAGCTCATAACTAAGGTCGGATGGCTCAGCGAATGTCCCTATAATCAAACCACCCTGTATAAGTCGTGATAGGTGGTCCCAAGTATATCGGCTCCCCAGGCATAAATCCGACCATGTGCCTCAATTTGTGTGATGATGGGGGCCCAAGTAGAGTAAAGTATCCCCTCCCTTGTCCCTAATCAATCTCAAAGCAAGGATTCCCATAATGGCCTGACGGATTAGAGGGATGGGCAAGCCAGATTATAACGGAACTTCACCCCCTTCTTTGAACCAGTGGAGACAACTACGTCTCCCATATAGGTGGCCCACTGAGTCACCTGAGCTCTGGATACTACTGTATCAAATGAAAGTCTCCTCCCAATAATCGAGACTCCCAAAATGTGGTAGACATCCTCTAGGGTGATAGTCCACTCACCCCTAACACCTAGAAATCGGAAGGTGTTCCGATCTGCATCCCAATAAGAAAATAAGTCACATAGTATGTGACTGGAGTCAGTGCAACGTGTGGGACCCATGTGATCCTCAATATACCCCCTCAGAGAGTATTATGCTCACCTAAGAGAGTGCATCTAACAAAGTGTTAGAATCCAATCACACTCCCTCTCTCAAATACATCTAATGTACTCTTCCTTCTTTTACAAAACACCCAAAACATGCAAAAAGAAGCAAGTTAGTGCCAGATTACCATGGAAAAATCATTAAAGCAAATAGGAATACTAGAAATGCAAAATTAAACTCAAAATAGTGTTGTTTTAACACTCTGTAGAGGACTTCCGCCCCGAGCAGGGGCGGCGGTTCTAACCACCGCCTTAAAAGGTGGCGGTCCTATCCCGCGACTACAAATGGGTCGCATGCCCTAAAATTCTTTAAAATGCAAAAATTGACCATTTTAGCTAAAATGAAATCCTACCCATTAGAGTCCCCCTAAGAGACACATTTAAAACTGAAATTTCTAAAAATAACCCCCCACAACAAATATTTCATCATTTTAACATTTTGGGTGCAAAAACGTTAAATCAAGAAGAACTAACCTAGGATCTCTTGGGTTGGGGTTCTGCTTGCAGAGGCATGATCACTATCTCGATACAAATATTTCGATTATACTCTCGTTGAAAACTGTCACCATGGGTCCCAGAGCTCAAAAAACTATCAAATCGACACACGTAAATGAATAGGAAAATAAGCCCATTTTATATATATATATATATATATATATATGGTGTTTTGACTCATTTTGAATGCCCCTTTCACAGGTTTAGAGTGCTGACGGAGGTAAGTTCTTATCCCCGTGCAAATGGTAAGTCCTCATTTCATACTAATTTAGTATTTATTTTTTGATTTATTTTATCTATCTGCACTTGAGTCCTCTTTCCATTTTACAGGTAGCGGGAACTCAGATGGCGACATTTCGACACATGGGCATGTTAGGTATAATTTCTAGCTTCCCATTTTGGGACCGCCATACTTAGACCCACCATTTTACACCTCTTCATGGTTAAAATGCTTCTCTGAGGGGGAAATATGTATGTACCCAAAATTGTAGGGTATTGTACCACCGGAATGATGTTACACATGCCCCAATGATGATATAGGTCACCTCGCAAGGTGTTTGGAATCTAGGAAAGCTCACCAAGTGTATGTTAGCATCCCAAGCATCTTGTTTAAGCTTTGTGTACTTCAATTTATCCTCTACCTTTCTTTTTCTAATCTTTTTGACCTTCAAAGGACGAAACCGATGCCCTACCAGTGGGGCGGCGGTCCTATAACCACCACCCTACTCAAGGCGGTGGTCCTTCATGCATTTTCTAGCACATTCTTTTGATCGCGACTTGCATAATTTTTCAACATTTACTAGCTTTTCTCAACCGCCTTAGCTTGTATTAATGTTTTATGTTCCCTAGAATAGTGTTTCTTCATTGTTTAATGGTAAAAGAGTTCTAATAGGAATTACCTTTGGGTGAATGTGAAATCTATAAATAGCCAGCTTGTTTTCAAGAAAATGGCCCCTCAACTTCTCATTTCCATTGTTTAGTCTTTCAATTTCTTGCTTAGAACTCATTTTGTTTTCATGTTTGCATCCATGCTAGTTTTTCCTTTGCTATTAGAAGCCATTCGATCTTCTTGCTCTAGTCTTGTTCATTGTTGTTCATACAAATTAGTTTAGAGCATAGTAATGTCAGTTGTAGGTTTAATTCATTAGAGTTGTAGGTTGTGTTCTTCACAGAAGGTAGATTCTAGAATCTATCGATACACTTGTGTTGTATTCCCACAATAAATCCCACTAGGAGTTGCATACGCCAAGCTATGTCACTTGCGTTGTCCCTCTCCTACTCACATTATATTTGGTCTACATCCAAAAGTTGCCATTATTCAAAATACCTTTTTCTATTGATGCTAGCATATACACGATCTTCTAGATTCACGTGAACACAAAGGAACGAGGAGATCATTCTGAGGGGACAAAATCATACACTATTGGATTTTCCACTATTCTATAAATTCCAGGTTTTATCTGTCAAAGTTCTAGTTAAAACATATCAAATAGAGTAGTGAAATATTTCATTTCAGTTAAATTTCATTTTCGATATTGTCGGGGAAGTTGTGGGGATTGATAGTTTCTCAAAAACTATGATTCATTCCTCACTTCTAAGGTAGGATCGAGAATCTTTCAATTAAGTTAATCAGCTATCTAGTTATTTAGGATAAACTCACAACTACACAGGCAAGTAGCTACACCGAGCTACCTTGCTTGTTTTAATTTTGTTATTAGATTAGTTTTCATTTTCTGAATATATTAGATTAGTTTCTCTTTCAATTCTATTCAAAATTCTATCAAAAATACAAAAATAGAGGAATATATATATGTTGTAGATATATCTTACATAATTAGTTTATTTCATTTCAGTTAGGTTTATATTGATCTTGTATGAAAATCACGGGACCTAGGGAGCCCAGAGAATATGTTTTTGAGCCAATTGTGCCTCAACCCAATCTTGTTGTAGCATTAACTGACATAGACCAAAATCTCAGAATTCAGGTCTTCCGAACAATAATAGACCTAATAGAAATCAGCTCACAGCTAAGAGGATTAAACATAGAAGATGACAAAGCACACACGTTCTGGTCAAATCATCCAAATTATAGACTGCCTTGATAGATATCCGTATGACTGTAGAAGGACCTAAAAGAGAGCAAACATTCGGTTGTGAATCACTATTCCCACACCTGGCGCAGAGACCTCCTTGTTGATATAAACACTAGCTTACGTATCCAGTTACCGAACACCTATTAGTTATTCCGATAAAATCATGCAACTTCTAGTTCTAAATGTAGATGCCGAAAAGGAATATGATTACTAGATACTCGAAATCAAGGGTTGACTCTTCATATGACCATAGGAGGTCCACAGCAACCACAAACTTACAGTTGTGATCCACAAGTCCCACAACCCAACGGGCCTACAAATCAATCAAATATTGACACCAGCTTTCAAACACTGGTGTTTAGGTCCTCTCCACTTCCACCAGACATCATCACACAACTATCATTATTAAACGTAGTAGCTAATCAAGCTAAAGATTTCTGGACTAGACCAAAGAATTGTCCATAAAACACCAAAAGATCCACTACACATTTAGTCATTCCATTTTCATGACCTTGTTGGGAGATATATACAAAGCACCCATAGGTCATCTTCCACGTATCCCATAACCCATAGATCAGATCATGACAGAGCTTGATATTGATTGGAGCCTTCGAGCAACTATCCTTGCCGAACAATCTATCACACTAATTCAGGTTAGGATGGCCTTCTTTGCCTTAGATTTGCAGATCCTATTATTACGTGTTAAAGACATAAGATTACCTAACTAGTTTACCTCATGTGTAGTCCATCCCCACGGTTATCTTGGCACGACCTTGGGAGGTTGGGTGTGAGGAAGAGTTACTTGTAGATTCCTATGCTTGCATGTCACTTTTCCATCGATACTGTACCACCTCATTAAAAGTTGATAAGACATGATAAGAATATTGACCGTGGCCCCGACTCCACTACCCCCACCACCACTTCTAAATGTAGGAAAATCAGAACCAAAAATCCACTTCACCCCCTCAATCAACCATTCCCTCCCAAAGGGTCCTTCGTAGTAGAAAATTTATTGAATATGCAAAAAAATTACTTCATATTAGCAATCCTACTAATGTTTATGCTACGGAAAGGGGGAAGGACTACTTAATAGAATTGTTAAGTTGGAAAAGGAGGTTGGAGACCTAAAAGAAGAGCTCAAGCATATTTGTAAGAGAGAAGGAAAAAGGAAGATGCATAATGACCCTAACAAGGATAATGAGCAGAATTTACAAATCTACAAGAAGCTTAATTCTATGGACAATAGACTGGGTAATGCAAAAGGTAGGCATGACTATACCATTTTTGTATTGAGGCTATTTACAACTTCATGGAGCAACATGTCAAAAGTGTTTGTATACTCAAATACATTCATGTTGCCATTTGGGAGTCGATTCAGCAAGGTACTTGGTTCTCTCACAACTGGATAAGAAGGACCCCTCCCATGTCACTGCCCTAACATTATTCACCTCTCTGTAAAAGATAAAGACAAATATTGATAAAGAATTCAAATAAAGAGGATTGTTCCTGCTTCTATATTTCTGTTTTATTGTTGAAAGGATGTTGTTTTCATCTTGTTTTGTTGCAGATTTGACACTTTTTTGTCCCTTTTTATAGTTTTCATTTAAACTATAACTAGTCCTCATTTATATCCTGGATTATAATCTATTTTTTATGTTTTTACTGCATTATCTAGTTATTGATCCTTCTTTGAATAGGGTATAGTCCCTTCAAAACTATAGAATATTTTTTTCTGCTATAATATGGCTTGTGAGCTCTTTTTGTAATAGGGTATAGTCCCTTGGAAACTATTTACCCCTAATAAAAAAATGTTGACTCTGGGTCATCTTTCTCAAATTATTAGGTTGAGAATTAGAAACCATATTTTGAGCCCATTTAGGAATTCTAGATTGATACAACTCTCCCTCAATATATACATTTATCATATCATACAAAAGATGATTATCCTCTTGGAAATCAGTTTCCATATTTTCTAAAGAAGGATTATCAAATTGAAGAGATTCAGACTTAGGAAATGTAGAGGAGGGAAGAGAGGAAGCTTCACAAAATGGTTTCTATAGAACATGAACATTCATATTTTCTATAATCACATGTTTGACTAGATCATACACTCTTAATCCTTTTATGCGACTATCATACCCAACAAAAATGCAAGAGTATGAGGATCGTGTTTTTTTAGTCCATACTTCATGAGGTGTAGTTTGATGCAAATATTTAGTAGGAACTCTATTTAGAATATGAACAACAATGTTCATGACTTCATCCCAAAGAAACTTAGGAACATTAGATGCATGAAGCATGGTCCTAGCCATTTCTATGATTTTTTTATTCTTCCTTTCAGCTATGTCATTTTTCTAAGAAGAATAGGCAATTTGCCAATTCCCTTTGAATTAAATAAAACGTGCACAAAACTTGTAAAAACATTATTGACATACTCACATCCATTATCAAATTTGATTCTCTTAATTTTCAAATTATCCATATTTTCAAATAAGGATTTAAACTCTTAGAATTTAGATAGAATATTATATTTTTCTTAATGAAATAAGACCAAGTCATTCTAGAAAATTCATCAATGAAACTAATATCATACAAGGCTCCACCAAGAGAATGAAATTTTAAAGGACCTCTTACATCACTATGGATTAAATCAAGCAACTTAGAGTAGTTAGAATCATGATGTTTATGAAATGTCTCGCCATATTTCTTAACACGCAAGTGACTTTCACAAGATTCATGGTCTGATTTCAACTTAGGAAGACCTATAACAAGGTTAAGGTGGGACATTTCAAATAAACTCTTAAAGTTCACATGCCCAAGCCTTTCATGCCATAATTTAACATCATTATAAGAAGAAGAAGAAGAAGAAAGACAAGATTCAACAACAAATCCTTCAAATATATACAATCCATTCTTTTGAAAACCAGAAAGTAATAATCTTACCAAGTTCATTCTTTGGAGAAGATACTCAAGCTTTCAGGGTTAGCTTGTCTCTTTGTGGGTCTCTTTTCAACACCACTAACAAGATCCCATAACTTTCTAGCCATAAGGATGGCTTTAATCCTAACTCTCCAAATATTATAGTTAGCACCATTCAACCATTGATATTTATCAATGGAAAAATTATATAAACTAGATATATTTTAAAAACTTAGCAAATTTGAAATCTTGGTGTTATACGGGTTTTAACAGTTGCATATATCCATGGTTAGAAGAAAATAAACTTTAGCAAATTTGAAAACAAAGGGAAAACCCTTTAATGTTTTCAATTTAATTAAACACTCTTAAGAAAGGTATGAGAACTAAGAAGTAAGGCCACAAAACACAAAGAACGGGCTGCTTGAGGCCGCAAGTTAGTAAGAAAAAAATAAAAAAAATTCAAATTTTAACAAAATGACGTAACAAGGAAATAGTATTTCGTGGAATTATAAACATGAAAACTTCTATAAAACTAATAAATCTTGTAGAAAAGGTAGGAAAACTTAGTATAGAGGCCGCAAAACAAAAAGACATGCCGTGAAGAAAGAACAAAGAAGATATACAACTTTCAAGTTCATAATTCGCAACACGAAGGAATAGAGATCTACGAGATTTTTTGAGATTTTAGCATTCCACAAAATTCAAGGTAAAAGCCATAGAGCACAAGGATACCCATGGGAAAAGAAAATTTCTCCAATCATAGGAACCTCATGAAGAAAATAAAATAGTTTGTGAGAGACAAAAATTCCATGGAGTAAAAAACATCGACTACGAGATAAAGGAAGTCGCAGAACAAAGAAAGCAATGCAAGAGCAAGAAAATCAGAGAATAAGGAAAATCCATACAATAAGATAGAATGTTGTGAAACACGAAAGAGCCACACAACACTCAAAAATACCACGTAATACTCAAAAATATTATGCAATACTCAAGAATCCATGCAACAACATAGAGCCGAAAACAAAGAAAATCCCAAGAACACTTAAATAAGTCATATAATACATAGAAATTTTGTGAAACACGCAAATGTGTTGCTCAAGACTATAATAAGCCAAAAAAACTAAAATATGCCACATAGGACTAAAATAATCTACATAACAATAAATTAGGTGTCAAACACTTAGAAAATACACACAAGACTAAGGAAGGCCACAAAATATGTGAATAAGACGCACAACAAATGAAAATTATGTGGAGCATGGGAAATTCCATGAAACAAGGTGGAAAGCCGTAAAAGTATTAAAAATTAGAGAAGGTTTCACATGAATAAAATAATAGATCAAACCATACATAGTCAATAAAGAACCTAGGTTTTGATCATTCATACAAATTTAAAGCATCCAAACACTCTACAATTATCTTAAATCACATGAATTATGGTTTGTATACCTTGTAGGACTGAAAAAATGTGTAACACTAATCAAGGTGTTGTGAATCTTTAAATTTTACAAGTTCTTCATATCTACAAGATTATTTGCACCTACAAATCATAAACAACCAGATCTATCTAACGCAAGCACAAACATTAACTTTGATACCATGTTATGGAAATCGCGACAAGAAATAATATCACAAATTTAATTATCCACCACATTAAATTATTGAATATTATAGTTTATGTTTGAACATCAGATTATGATATATTACATCACATAATGAATTGGATATTAGATTTCATACATAAACATGAAATTAAATGAACACAAGACACAATATTTAAGTGGGAAAACCTTTCAGTAAAAAAACCACTGAAAAATCAATTATCTTTATTGAGAATAAACATTTCACCCAACACTCCCATTATTTCCTCAAATCCACTATTGTTATACCTTCATGGAGGAATTATAAACAGTCAAATACATTCACTCATGGGTTGAGATAACTCTTTACTCCATTCGCATCATGTATCATCTACTTGCTCACATATACTTATTACTTGGTTGTTTATTTTTTTGCTTGCAATCACATTTTGTAGTTGATCTCTAATGATATTTCCATGTTTTATACATGATGGGTGACTGTTTGGGTCACTCTTACATTTTAATTTCAAATACATACCAATCCATATGGATTTCGCCATGATTTATATTTCAAATATAAAATATAATCCAAAACCATTTAGACTTTGGTGGGTTTTAATTAAGCTTGTTTCCCAATTAATATTACAAACCTAACAATATCAAGCCTTCATATGAGGCTTGAACTAAATACATTTAGAAACATTAGTACGCACTACCAAGCCTTCAATGGCTTGTAAGGGGAACTAGGGTCATTCCAAACCACTTATCGCTCCACTAAGGTATGGGGCATAAGTTCTTGGTTCCTCCAAGTAACAAATAAGAATGCATTATCACTTATCCCTCCACCTAGTTTATTCAAAACCCACTTATCCCTCCACTAGAACAAATCCCACATACCTTTGGTTCCTCTTAAGTTCACACAAGGTTTACTTCAGTTTTACCACTACTTATACCTCCATAATGACCCTACCTTCCCCATACACAAAAATATGCTTGTTAGCCCCACAATGAGTACTAAACAAGTACACAACATGTAATAAAACCACATTACTACTCAAATGAGAAATAAAACATGTACATCCCATCAAATGATGGCAAGATAAAACATTAACTTCTAATAAACAAAAGAGGAGGAGTGAGTTTTTTAACCATCACTATACACATATTTCTCAGCTTACATTTTACTCAATAAATTCATTCTATTATAAAAACACGATTCAATGATAATATTATTCTTTCACACACACAATCTCATGAACAAGATATTTTTTCATTTCAAACCGTGATTTTTCCTAAACATTTTTCACTCGAGCTTTGAATACCACCTCAAAATTGCTCATCAGACTTCTAGATAGTGATAGATTCAACCATGCCACCAAGACGAGGAGGTAAGTCCCCGATTGTAATCATTTTTTTGCATTTTAGGTTTTTTTTTTTTTTCAACCATGTTGCCAAGTTTATTTTCATGGGTTTTTTGAAATGTTTGTTTATGTATACAATTTTCTTGTTTTATCAGTTGGTCGGCAAGCTCAAATCATGCAAACCATCAAAACATTCCTCAAAACCCACCGAACATTCCTCAAAACCCTCCGAACATTCCTCAAAACCCTCCTCCAAACATAGATCCGCCTCCTGTGGCTCCTTCTGTCCCCACTGAGCCAAAGAACACAAGATAATATCATTGGAAGAATCCGAGAAAATAAAATTGTCATTGAGAACCTAATTCAAACTATAAGACAAAATCATGCTACAAATCCATCCCGCATGACTTTAGCCAATACATTGCAAACATTGATTGGTGAAGTCGAGTCCGCAACCAACCAAATACATAGATGGAACACCTTTAGAGGTGACTGTAGGTGGTGGTATGTGATAAACTATCCCATGCGGCCGTAAAAGACAAAAAAATTGGAAAAGACCTCATTTGTGCATTATTTACCGACCCTAGAACCAATGCCCCCCGCAGCAGCTTACTTGCAAAACGGTTCCCAATCCATTGGTGCCACGATGACCGAATCAAAAACAATTTTTGGGACCGATGGTGGATGGTTTTTTATTATCCACCATGCAACAACAATGAGGTTCCTCTTTATTTTTTGAAGAAATTATATTATGAGTTCATGCTCAATGAGGTCCCAAATTATTTTGACTTTTCTAACTTTTTTGGTCGAGGAGGTGGCTCTGCACAGAGTAGACCTGGTGCACGCATAGGTCAACCTAGGATCCCCATGCCCCAAAACCCCCACTACCTTTAGTTATCCCTCCTACAGTGAAGGAGGTTGTGGAGATTGATACATTGCATGCATTGAGGGAGCTCACTGACACTCTAACCTAGCATAGTGACCAGATTACATCTGGTGATGTTGGTGGAGGTGCCAGTTCTAGCGCACCACACCACTGTGGATCATGTGGTGCCGTATGCACTGCAGTGAGACATCATTTGCTGGTTCACAGATTTCTTTTCTATAGATGAGATGTTGGGAATGTTTTTGAACTGGTGCCACCGATATTGGTCTTTCATAGGTAAATTTCAAATAAATTTAAATAATATATATATATATATATATATACATAGTTTAATTCACATGTTTGAGATATTATATATATATATATATATATATATATATATATATATATATTTTGATTGTACGTCATGTACATACATGTAAAAACTAATTTTTTATTTTATTTTAAATAGCAAGAGCCGGTGAAGGAAACATCCGGCGCTCGACATGCTAGCTACCGTAAATGCAAGCGTGTTTCAAACGTAAGTTTCAAGTCAGACAAACTTACATTTTTAATTTCATTTGATCGCACTAGATTATTATTATAATGTTTCACGTGTATGTTGTACATATTAATATTTTTCTCTTTATACACAGAGCCTCAAGGGTCATCATCTACTCTTGGAACTGAGGCTACCGGCACGCCTCACATGAGTTTTACGCAGTTAGTAAATCTCTTTACACTTTGTTTCTAATTACTGAAGTTCACGTGGATTACATGCTTTGACCTCTCATTATGTGGTGCACAACATGTAGATTTTAATATTGATTTGTACATGTTTTTTGTATAGCTTATGACTCACTAGAGAGACTCCTCCATATATGCAGACTCATGGAGGCTACCAGTAGATACTACCATACATAAAGATCTAGAGATCCACTAACCGAGGTACAATTTTTCAAATTTGTTAAATTTTGAGGTTCATTATTTCTTATTACTTAAATCTACAATATCAAATTTTGTATGTATATGTGAAATATTTAATTTGAAAATTAATTATTTGTATGTAGCTTACCCTCGTGAGTCTATTGTTGTCCCCGCGCGATGCATCAACAACAAATCGATAGGGATCATGACATCATGTAAGATTTCACATGCATTTTAACTAAATTGTACAAGTTTCTAAATTTTGAATGTATTTTAAAATTTTGGGTGTTAAAAACTTGTTGTTTATGAATGTGCAGTGTTAGGTCAGGGCAGCATGCTTAGAGACACCTAGACCACACGGATGAAATCCAGAGTGGCATCTCCTCCACTACATCCCTGTGTCGTGGACGTGCTACTTCTAGCAGGGGAAGAGAGGGAAGATGTTTCATGAGTAGATTCATAGTCCACCTGGATGTACATAGATATATATATGGGCCATCCATCTGTCCTAGTGAACATGTTTCTTCATATAGTCCATTGTATATATATAGCCTTTTGCGACCGCATGTGGTCCCATATGTACATTATGACACACTTAGTTCGAGATGTACACATACATTATGAACTTATACATATATATTTTTAGAGACGTGCATCTGGAGCACACTTTGTTTGATTCTTATATATCCATGTGTGTTGGTTTTCATAACGATAAATCTGAACTATATATGTTTGATTTGATTTCATTGCATGTATGATATCCTTCTATGTATGTTTTCATAACCATTTAAATTAGTTCTCTGATATGTACATGTTTGATTTAAATATTTAATCATGTCTTCTTGTATTTGGATTGAGATGAAATTTTTTCATTAGATTAGGTATTTTCATATGGTTTCCTGCTTCAAATTTCAAGTGTTTTCGATCTCTAGAATTGCAAGGATCTAAAAAGGCAAGTTTTTTCTCTGAAATTTTAAATGGGATGCTATAAAAAATTAGGGTACCAATGGAAAATATTTTTAGATCATCTTCAAGGAGTTCATGAGTAGAAGTTACGGGAAAAATTACAGGGGAAATGGAGCAAAAATGAAGGAGATATGAGCAAAAATGTGATTTTTGCAATAGGGTTTCTTGAAAATTTAGTAGCATAACTAAATATACTAGCAACAATGAAGGAAAAGGAAATATTTTAAAAAGGGATTAAAAAAATGGCTAAGTGTATGTTTATACTCACCTCTTAACATTAACCTAGCTAACTCACCTTCTAACTCATCCTTGACCATTCTGGATTAACCCGGGTTACATGGCATGACAGGGTAGGGTTACAAGCCTTAAGTGACAAAGGGACTTAAAGGGGTGATAATGTGAGAAGGGGTTAAGTATTCATGAGAGGGGGCAACATAATCAAGTTGGGGTGCTGAGGAATTGAATACCTAGTGAGAATGTTACAAGCCTTAAGTGACGAAAGGGAGAGATTTCATGTGGTGGTGCATTCTGATGTCCCAAGTTGAAACTTGGGTAAAAATTTGACAGTAAGCCCTTATTAGTATTCTTAGGTTCCACCCATCGCATGAAGAATCCTCCTCTAATGAAGAATCAACTCATGTCTTCCTCCACGGAAGATCTTGAATGATGAGGCTTTTCCATAGACCATCTTGTTGAATCTGGAAACTACAAATGAAACTTTCTCATCTTCCAAGATGTTCACATGCTCCAATGTGTTGAGTCAATTCTCAGGAATGGCATTGATATTTCCACATTGACTAAAATATTTTTCATTTAACTCTTCATAGGATTCTAGAGATATAACCTATGATCTCTACAAGGGCTGAACTAAAACTTATTGACTATTGAAGGAAAGGGTCACAAATATTTTCCTGAACCAATTCTTAAAATTTGAATCCTGAAGATTCTTCATGTGGAATTATTCTCCCTGAGAGGAGTACCAAGCTCATGCATTCTTGTGCCAAGATCTTCCAAAAATTTTTGATACATTCTCCTCATGGGATTCAAAATCAGAAATGGCTTCTTTTAGAGCTTCAAACCTCTAGGTGATGGTATGGGACAAAATGTCATACAAGTTCTCTGAGTCAGATGAAAACACACCTGAGCTCACCAAGGAATGAGAATCAAAATTATTCATCTCACTCGCAAATGGGAGATTATTTTCCCAATGGAATTTCTCTTTCTTGATCTCAACTCTATTCCTATTGATTTTCAAAAATATGACCAAGAACAATCTAAACAAAGAGATAATCTCAGGAAATAGATCATGTTCCCTTTTTCAAGGATCATGCTCACCCAATGGTCACATGTCCTTCTTTACAGTATGAATGCTTGATCTTGCTGTTGGACTCGGGGTCAAGTTTCATGGGAGACATTGCTTCAATTTGAGGCAGAGATGATTAATCTCATGCAATCAATGATGGCACTTATGAATAAAAGGTCCTCACACATGTGTTCCCTTAATTGTTTGATGATTTGTACTTATACTCCTAATTCTGTGTCTAGTGATATGTGATGAAGAATCCTATTACAATGCAAAAATAATGAGCATGTAAGCACATAGCTGGGGCAGCAGAGGATGGAGAGAGATCACCACAACAACATAGCTCAAGAGAGAAAAGCAAGGACAGTGATGAAGTAGGTCTAAGAGGACAGAGGCAAGTCCAAAGAGAACAAGAGAGATGGAAGGTAAACAAGTGACAAATTGAATGTTTTGAGTCCTAGGAAATGAACGGAGGCGAGGAGTGAGAAGTCATGCCTCAGACATCATGGCACCAAACCGAACTACACCGACACATCCAGGGTGGCTAGGTGAACGCTAGAGGAGGTGGTGTTTTGGTGCGCGAAAGGGTCGTTGCTTCCGGGCTACTTCGTTCGGGGCGTAGTCCCTTAAGAGCCCTGAGACCAAAATATCGTTCAACTTCGACGGGTGACTACTCGACTCCATGGCACCTAGAGATGGCTCATCTAATCCAACACCTCGGCATAGGGACCCTCTACAAAATCCTCTCTCAATTTTTTCCTTCTCATTTCGTGCTGCTCTCTCACTACCTATTGTTTTTGCAAACGCGTGAAATAGTGCAATGAGCCAGCTGATTGGTCAAAAACGCTATATTTTGCAAACGGTGGGTCATGGCACCAAACCGACTACGCCAGCATGTCTGGGTGGCTAGGTGAATGCTAGAGGAGGTGGTGTTTTGGCGCAAGGGTCGCTTGCTTCCGGCTACTTCGCTCGGCGTAGTCCCTTAAGAGCCCCGAGACCAAAATATCGCTCAACTTCGACGGTGACTACTCGACTCCATGGCACCTAGAGATGGCTCATCTATCCACACCTCAATAGGGACCCTCTACAAAATCCTCTCTCAGTTTTTTCCTTCTCATTTCGGTGCTCTCGCTGCCCTATTGTTTGCAAACGCGTGAAATAGTGCAATGGAGCCAAAGCTGATTGGTCATTAAACGCTATATTTTGCAAACGGTGGGTCATGGCACCAAACCGACTACACCAAAGCACATCCAGTGGCTAGTGAATGCTAGAGGAGGTGGTGTTTTTGGCGCGACAAGGTCGTTGCTTTCCGGCTACTTCTGCTCGGCGTAGTCCCTTAAGAGCCCCGAGACCAAAATATCGCTCAACTTCGACGGTGACTACTGACTCCATGGCACCTAGAGATGGCTCATCTAATCCAACACCTCGCATAGGGACCCTACAAAAATCCTCTCTCGTTTTTTTTTCCTTCTCATTTCGGTGCTCTCGCTGCCCTATTGTTTGCAAACACGTGAAATAGTGCAATGAGCCAATGATTGGGTCATTGCAAACGCTATATTTTGCAAACGGTGTGGCGTGGCACCAAACCGACTACTCTGCACATCCGGTGGCTAGGTGAATGCTAGAGGAGGTGTGGTTTTTGGTGCGCGACAAGGTCGCTGCTTCCGGCTACTTCTGCTCGGCGTAGTCCCTTAAGAGCCCCGAGACCAAAATATCGCTCAACTTCGACGGTGACTACTCGACTCCACTGGCACCTAGAGATGGCTCATCTATCCAACACCTCAAGCATAGTAGGGACCCTCTACAAAATCCTCTCTCAGTTTTTTTCTTCTCATTTCGGCTCTCTCGCTGCCCTATTGTTTGCAAACGCGCGAAATAGTGCAAATGAGCCAAGCATGATTGGTCATCAAACGCTATATTTTGCAAACGGTGGGTCATGGCACCAAACCAACTACACACTGCGACATGTCCGGGTGGCTAGGTGAATGCTAGAGGAGGTGGTTTTTTGGTGCGCACACAAGGTCGTTGCTTCCGGCTACTTCTGCTCGGCGTAGTCCCCTTAGAGCCCCGAGACCAAAATATCGTCGCAAACTTCGACGGGTGACTACTCGACTCATGGCACCTAGAGATGGCTCATCTATCCAACACCTCAAAGCATAGTAGGGACCCTCTACAAAATCCTCTCTCTTTTTTTTTCCTTCTCATTTCGGTGCTCTCGCTGCCCTATTGTTTGCAAACGCGTGAAAAGTGCAATGAGCTGAAATGATTGGTCATGTCAAACGCTATATTTTGCAAACGGTGGGTCGTGGCACCAAACCGACTACACAACACATCCAGGGTGGCTAGTGAATGCTAGAGGAGGTGGTGTTTTGGTGCGCGACAAGGTCGTTGCTTCCGGCTACTTCGTTCGGCGTAGTCCCTTAAGAGCCCTGAGACCAAAATATCGTTCAACTTCGACGGGTGACTACTCAGACTCTCGTGGCACCTAGAGATGGCTCATCTAATCCAACACCTCGGCATAGGGACCCTCTACAAAATCCTCTCTCAGTTTTTTCCTTCTCATTTCGGTGCTCTCGCTGCCCTATTGTTTGCACGCGTAAAATAGTGCAATTAGAGCCAGTGATTGGTTGTCAAACGCTATATTTTGTAAACGGTGGGTCATGGCACCAAACCGACTACACCGCCAACACATCCGGGTGGCTAGGTGAATGCTAGAGGAGGTGGTGTTTTGGTGCGCGACAAGGTCATTGCTTCCGGCTACTTCTTCGGGCATAGTCCCTTAAGAGCCCTGAGACCAAAATATCGCTCAACTTCGACGGTGACTACTCGACTCCATGGCACCTAGAGATGGCTCATCTAATCCAACACCTCGCGTAGGGACCCTCTACAAAATCCTCTCTCTCGCTTTTTTTCCTTCTCATTTCGGTGCTCTCGCTGCCCTATTGTTTGCAAACGCATGAAAAAAGTGCAAATGAGCCAAACATTGGTCACAAACGCTATATTTTGCAAACGGTGGGTCATGGCACCAAACCGACTACGCCGACACATCCGGGTGGCTAGGTGAACACTAGAGGAGGTGGTGTTTTGGTGCGCGCGAAGGGTCGTTGCTTCTTCCGGCTACTTCTGCTCGGCGTAGTCCCTTAAGAGCCCCGAGACCAAAATATCGCTCAACTTCGACGGTGACTACTCGACTCCGTGGCACCTAGAGATGCTCGCCCTAATCCGACACCTCAGTGTAGTGGACCCTCTACAAAATCCTCTCTCTGGTTTTTTTCCTTCTCATTTCGGTGCTCTCACTGCCCTATTGTTTGCAAACGCGCGAAATAGTGCAATTAGAGCCAAATTGGTCATTAAACCCTATATTTTGCAAACGGTGGGTCGTGGCACCAAACCGACTACGCCAACACATCCAGTGGCTAGGTGAATGCTAGAGGAGGTGGTGTTTTCGATGCACAACAAGGTCGTTGCTTCTCGGCTACTTCGCTTGGCGTAGTCCCTTAAGAGCCCCGAGACCAAAATATCGCTCAACTTCGACGGTGACTACTCTGACTCCATGGCACCTAGAGACGCCTCGCCCGATCCGACACCTCAGGAGTACAATAATCCTCTACAATATCCTCTCTTACAAAGATTTTTTTCCTTTTCAAAATTTACAACATTTTCAAAATTTACAACTTTTTCAAAATTTTTCAAAATATGGTTTTAAACACTTTTTCAACTTTTTCAAAATTTACAACTTTTTCAAAATTTACAACATTTTCAAAATTTACAACATTTTCAAAGTTTACAACAAAATTTTTTAAAATTTACAACTTTTCAAAATTCACAACAAAATTTTTCAAAATTTACAACTTTTTCAAAATTTACAACTTTTTCAAAATTTACAACATTTTCAAAATTTACAACTTTTTCAAACAATGAAAGCTTCTTTTAGCTTCGAGAATTTAAAATTCTCTACTAATAGTGCCAACCACGTGAAGGTGGAAGCTTTTCTGGCACCACTAACCTAAACATAAAAGTGTTAGTCAAAGAAATTTAAGTTTCAAATCAAAACCATATACTATCTATATATGTACAAAATACACAAATTTAAAATAAAATATATTCAAACTAAATCTAGATCTTTAAACTAAAAATTTATATATATATATGAAAAGAATTATATATACTGTATATGAGCATTGTAAATTCATTCCAATGAACCATCAGATCGGATCTACTCAAAAAGCATAAGAAGATTGCTTCATGATCTGACTCTCGAACCTTCCAAAGAATCTTGTTATTAGGCCTTCCTCGATATCTATACAACTGAATATTTGTCGCTAGAACTAGATGCGAATATAAGAGTATTTTCCTGTGTGTCTCAAAGTCTTCAAACACCCAAACAGAGGAGTTTTTTAATGGATACCGTCAAGCCAAGTTCCAGTAACTACCACTGACCCTGTAGGATACTCAATATCTTCGCCATCTATAATAGGAGAAGTCAACTTCTTTCTTTCCTCGATGCAACGACATAAGAAATAGTTTGTTCCTTCTTCATTGTCTTCTGTCACAATTACTGCAAACACATGTCCTACAAAAAAACAACTTGGTCAAACAACTCAAATTTAAATTACATATTAAAATTTCAATGGACATAACTCAATACAAAAATTAAATAAATAACCATAAATACCTTGTCACACCAAAATCAAAATTTCACAAAGTCCTCGGATGTCAGTAACTTCATCTCAGTAAAACAAGTCATAATGCTTGTGGAGGTCGATAACTAGGAAGCGGAGTTAGAGGCCTACAAATCCATCCTTCCACCCATTCTTGTGAATCACACTCAAGCAGTTGACAAATTCGATACAAGATGCACAAAAACATGTCAACTTTCTTGTCCATACGGCCCACGAAGTAGCATGCTCGAGCTACAAAATGAGTGCATATCACTCGACCCAAAGTGAGTGTCATACAATCCTCGTAGTTAGCAATATGTTGTTCCTCTATCAACCAAAAATATCTCGTGAACTCGTGGAATTTTCTTGAGAACCTCGGCCATGTTGTCAAGACACCATTCCACTATGCTCTTTGCATCTTTTAATTTAGCACCATCTTTGTACTTCAACTCTTTTCTTGCAAGAGCTCTTTTCACACATGCCCCTGCACCATCATGCTCTCCTTTTCCATGTCCAAATTTCTCAAGTGAAACTCCAAATATGTTGCACACCCATCTTGACGTGCATCCTTCTCATCCAATAAAACATTCATGCATTCTTAAACTGAGACGTGTAATTATCTAACCATATATAATGTTGTTTTTGAAGTGGATGTCCCTATCGACAAGTTTCCATAAAATAACCGAAACACCTCTTGCACAAATTCAAGAGAATGAGTACGATCATCACCGATATAAAAGTGGTACTCTTTAAAAAATTTCGATCATTCTCTCAGACTCATCAGAGAATGTAGAAATGCTATATGCACAAAAATGGCAACTTGTACCGAGTTGTAATATTGCGATCAACCTCCATTTGTGGTCAGTAATGTGTAATTCTCTCACAAAATCGACCACTGAAACAATAGTACCAATAGGAAATGTGTCTTTGCATAGCTTGAATTATTCATCCAACCATCGAGCTCTATGTGTATGCCTCGCATACTCATAAACAATTTCATCCTTAAATTTTCTCAAAAATTAGAAAACGGGCATTTGTTCTGTAACTAGCTCACACCGTTTAGACTCTTTTCCATCTTTCAACTGGTATGCAACTGATTTATATTTATCAAACTCAACTAAATTATGTCCTATTGTACCTTCAATTTTCTCATGGATGTAACTTTCCAATTTAGGTAATCCGCCGCATGTACTACAACTTCCATCTAAACAATCCTGACTATAAAAAAATTCCAACTTCTTTTTCACAAAATATAGTAGGAATGAAATCCCTAGAAGATATTGGTGGAACTTGAACACCACATTCTGATAACATAGTTTCAGAATGAAAATTAGAACGAATACGTAAAAATTTAGCATAATGCATCACAAATTCAACATGTTGCCTACAACAAGTGGTGCGAGCATGGTTGATTTTCACATAGAATGGTTTCAACATTTCAAAAAAATGTTGACTAATTTTAATTTCCAGATGCTCTTGTTCAAACTTACGAAAAAATTGAGTTTGAGTCATATCTAAGAAATGCTTTAGATGTGGTTTGCGATTAGTAGAACCAACTCTCCGCTTTATAACATCTCTTGTATTAGGTGAAACTCTAGTGTTATCATGCCAAAATTTAATAACAACTTCTCTTATAAAGATCAAAATTATTTTTGTCCTTACGCGGTGCTCTAGCGTAAAATGCCCAAAAATCGGCATTATTGAGTGATCAAGGATATTACGCCTTTCAATTGCTTTCATTAGAGTTTTTCGATTAACTTGCAACATTCGACTTGTTTGCGTAATCAAACGTTGTTTTTTTATTGATTCACTTACAACACTAGTAGCAAGTACACGACGCACAATATTACTATCCCTAGTGCATCTCTCGACACCAACAAAGGTGATATGCATCATGAAGGTTTTCAACAATCAGAGAGGTTTGACCACGTATATTAGATGTCATTAATCCTAAGGTGTTTAATGTAGGTCTCATTTTAATCAATTTCATCAAACTAACCAACAACTAGACATCTTTGGGAATCATTTAAAATTTCAAAATGATTATCCCAAATTTCAAAGTGGCTTTTCTTCTGATTTGTCATTCAAAAAGTTTGTCAGACATTGGTTTCAAAATGTTTTCATCAATTTCAATAAAAAATTAGGTTTCTTACGTAAAATCCTAGAGGTGTTTTTTTTGTCAAATTTTGCTTGTCTACAGCTTTCAACATGAATTTCCTTATTCACATTTTCATTGTCTCCTTCAATTTCAACATTTGCTACATCATGAGTATTTAATTCTTCTTCAACATCGATAAGAAAAACTTCTTCATCACGAGTATTTAATTCAACTTCAACATCGATAAGAGAAACATTACCTGGTTCTTCATTGCTTACAATAGTTGGGATCAAGATGAACCTCTTCTTGATTCACGAAGTTTCCACATTCGCTCAACATTTTGAATTTTGCTGCCTCTAATTCGCTTTGGTGTTTTTTTACTTAATGACTTCCTTTTTTGACTTCGTTTTTTGTCTCCCATGATGTTTTGCTTCCAGTGATAAGAAAAACGTGTAGAAAAAGATAGAATTTCATAGTAATTCATACGGTAAGGTCAGAGAGTAAAAATCACATGGTAATTCAGACATTGGGATGTGTGTAAATATGATTTATGAACCACGAGCAATAAAGCACGCTTTTATAAACAATCGCGATCATTTATAAATAAAGTGCCTCACGGTTTGTGTTAAAAAACCATGATCGCGCTTTATAAACCATGATCATGGATCTATCTGCCGAACCTAAGCCTCAGAAAATCTTTGTTTTTCCCCAACCAAAGCTATGGAAGGTCATTATGAAGTGTAAAAGGTCAAAAACCTCAAATCTACTTCTTCCAAAGACTTGAACCATGCTAAAAACTAAAACATTTCACAAAAATGGTGCCATCGCAGTAGGGGAGACTGTTAGCTTCATAGAAATATTGATTTTAAAGTGAATAGAATAAGATAAATATCATTTTATAATTTTTTACTAACAATAGGTCTTTAAGACATTTTTTCCCGAATGTTCATGTCTACGTTTAAGACTACAACTTTTGTTTCGCTTATCAAAATATGATAAAACTTATACCATCCCAAGCGTGGACAAATTCTATACACGTTAAAAAATATATATTTGATTTCGATATTTTTTGATATAGTTATGGCGGGCAAACGGAAAGCGCTCCGTTTTCTAAATATTTTCAGACCACTTTCACGGAAAAAATCATAAAAAAATATTGCTAAAAAAATACAAAATAAAATCCATCCCAAGATAGACAACTACATCTAACGTTTCACCAAAGGAAAAAAAAAAATAACAAGATTTGGTCATCCAAAATGCGGGCAAACGGACTACAATCTTATAAGTTTTTTCAAAAAAAAAAAACTAAGTCATATAATTTTAAGTGTTTAATATAGCTAAACTTGTCCGTAAAAATTAGTATTTTAGAAACTAGATTCCAATGCTACGATTCATATTTATATAATTTTTCTAATTTAGAGTGCTGCTAAGGTGTCAAGGAAAATTACGCACCTAAGGATTACAACTTACCCATGAAGTGATTAGACTTAATACACCTAGAAATGATGGTCTTTATAATACTTTTCCCGGTACAAGACAAGAAAAAAATGGTGATATTTTTAAATAATTTCTTAAAGTGAAGGGGATATTACAATCTAGAGAAGACTTGATTATGAGGGAAGGATACATTAAGGGTTAAGAATTGACTTTATTTAGATAGTTTAGGTATGATGAGTTTCTACCAAATGTTATGAGTTTTATGAGGGAACTATAATAATTAACTGGATAGATGATTATTTTTAATGTCTAAACCATAAGTACAACATCTAAATCCAAACGGGCATAAACCCCACAAAGTAAACTTTACACCTTTTACCAATTTTCATTATTAAATATATTCCTTAATAACTAAATTAACTTTATTCTACCTATCTAGTCCTAAAATCATTGGATTACACCGTACTAATGCTGATAGGATAGTTTAAACATAATTAGATATAACCCACCTAGTTTTCCAATCACAATGCTTAAGACATATAAGTTCAAGAGAAACAGTGTTTTCAACACACTAATTTAATTAATGCATTATCTTTAATTCACTTTCATTTAAAATTTACATTCAATGTCAATGTACAACATTTCAATTTCATCTCATTAGTTAAAACATATCACACTCTCACTATATCTCGTTGGGAGTACCTATAACCAATGCAGGTTAGTCTTAGTCTTTCGGAAAACGCTTACACCTAAGCATAAACTAATGCATCCATCATTTCAATATATGCAAAATATAAAATTATACATATATAAAGATAGGGATTTTGTGTGTGTATGTGACATATCATTTCTAATTTTGATGTCATCTCGAAATACATCAAGACTAAGCGAACCAAGAAAGCACAGAAAACTTCTTATTTCTTCACAAGGGCTTCTGGATATTAGTATGTGGAAGTTGCACAACCAAAAATTGTAAAAACCATGGGATAAATGAAACAATATTACTATGATATGATTAGGGTTTCCTTATGATAATCTACACATGAAGTAGATGTTTACCTATTCAAATAGTCTACAACTCGCTCACTTTCCGAAACGAAGAGAACAAATAGAATGTGGAGCAACTAGAAGAGCATGTGATAACTCCCACTACCTATGTAGAATCTTTCTTGGAACCCAATGCACGGCTTCTTCCTCTAGCAGAGGATATCTCTACCATTAGTATTTTTGATCCTCAAGTGATCAAGATAGCTCAAGAGTACACCATTCAAGGGAGAGATGATGAAAAATGGGTGGAGAAGGTTCTAGAAAATGGAAAGATACCACTACTCGAGGTTATCTCTTTATTCAAATTTTCCCTTTCCATTGTTTCTAAGGTGAAAATGACCAAGGATGATATTGAGAAATAAAAGGCCCACTAGGATAGTGTGTTCCCATTGGTGTAAAAGATGGATTATCTTTATTCACACTCCTTAACAAGAAAGAATGTATTCACTTTTATATTGAATAATTTTTCTTCCATATGGTCTCACAAAATGAGTGCTAGATATGATATGATAAATGATGTTATCTCAAAACTTGAGTCTTATGGAGAACATGCATCTGAGATCTTGGGAAATGTCAACAATAATTTGTAGAAGCTCGGATGACCTCAACTCAGCGAACATTTGTCATAGGAAGAGATCCTTAATTCTTTCCAAGATTTGGTCCAAAAATAGGTAGGATATCCTTTCTCTTTCAATGAAGATACTTTAGAATCCCTTGTGGAAATTAGAGGCTCAATATTTAATACTGAAAAATATCATCAAGTTTGGTCCAATAAATACAATCAACTTAGTTGTGTTCCTAATACTTGGATCAGTTCCTTGGGTGGTGTTTTCATTCCACATGCAGATAAAATGGTACTTGCAGTAGCTCATTTTAGTAAGGAAGTGAAGGGCGACGAGTTCATTCTAGGAGCATTTCCTTGTATTTTCCAAGATATATATCTTCATCATCAAAAGCTTATTCATCTTCAAATTGATCACTTTATTCTTCTTTATTCTTCCCCCTCTCTCTATGTTCTAATTCTTCATTGGGAATGTACTTTTTGACTTTTTTATCTTATTCACTAAGTGAATTTTAATTCCCCATTGTAAAATTTCTATTTCATTGATAAGAAAGGAGCTTATTTTTATTCCTATATGAATATGAAAGGTCACAAGTGATAGGGATGTGAAAATTCATGTGGTGGGAAGATGAAGAGACATATTGTAAAGCTATATATTGGGGTGGCTTCTCCATTCTAAAGGGGTTGATAGCTATTGTTATCTCACTACAAGCAAGAATTTACTTCTATTTTTATTGTCTATATTCCTCTACTTCCTACTTTCAACTTTTCAAGCATTGTAATCTTGAATAACCAAGAAAGAGATTTGTATCTTTGAGGAATAAATCAATTGAACTTTGTGTCTTTGATTTGTTAATATTGTTATTGCTTACACAATTGTTTTCTTCCTATTGGATGTGGACCTATTCTGGTTAACGGAATTGAAATTTGTAAGTACTTATTTATTACATTGTCCATCCCTCTCTATATTCTTATCTCCCATTCACCTCTCTCTAAGAAAATTCCTCCCTTGTATCTTATACAAGAAATTTTCCACAAGTTTAGTGGAGTATTTCTGTGATCTCCACCTAAAAACCACCATAAATTTTACATTTCTTGCATTCAATCAATGGGATCCTCCCCAATCCCAATGGGAGGGACCTAGTCCCAAATCATTAGTGATAAATCACTAATTTTCCTTTGTGAAAAATTATTTCACCAACACAGTCATTTTTGGGGAAGATCAATTTTGTGAGAAAATTCATCACTAACTTTGTTGAGTTGGTAAGGCCCATAACATTGATGCTTAAGAAAGGATGTAATTTTTAGTAAACACGAGATTTTAAGAGCATATTTGAAAAGATCAAATAGGTTATCACCCAAGCTCCCACTCTCATCAACCCTAATTTTGACAAATACTTTATTTTATATGCCTTTGGAGGGGAGAGCAGTATTGCTGCCATCTTAACCCAAGAAAATCAACAAGGATTAGAGCATTCAATAGCTTTTACAAGTCAGACACTTAAATATTATGAGCTCATATACAAATTTGTTGAAAAAAAAACTTTTGTTGTTTTGATGGCTCTAAAAAAATTCAAACACTTGTTATCTAATAATAAGATCAAGTTATCTATTACTCACCCAAGCATTAAGAAACAAATTATTAGCACTAATATAAGCGATAAAAAAGTTGTTTGGATTACAAAAGTCATGGATTTTTACATTGAAATAAATTCCACCAAGATGATCAAAGGTAGAAAATTGTGTCAACAGTTGGCTAAAGATGAAGGGTTTGCATAGGAATCAATTTATGTCTAATCAAGTAGAAGTTACAATAGACTAAATTATTTAAAATGACTAGTGTCAAAATATGGTTGAATACCTTCATTTTGCAAAGCTACCCAACCTTTTCAATAGAACTCAAAGAAGGCATTTCAGATTCCATGCCCTTAACTATGATTTGTTTGAGGGTGCCTATTTCAAGAGAAACATTGATGGTGTGATGTTAAGATGTGTGGAACATGATAAGGTTGAGAAGATAATCAAATAATTTCATGCAAGCTTTGGCCACTTTTCTCCTCAAACTTGATTTAAATAAATTTCAGTATTTAATTAGAGGAATGAGATCAAACAAATATAGAAGTAACAAGAAATAACTAGGATGTAAAGTACAAACAAATGAGCAATATAGGATATGAAAATGACTTATCTTGTATCAGAGATCTAAATGGATTTTGGGCTGAAAACTAACTAGAACATGATAGATCTATACTATGCATGCTATGTCTCGAAACTAAAGTTTCGATCTTCTTTGAATATAACCACATAAAGGGGGATAGGGCTTCCTCGAGAGCTAGTGTCTTATATAGGTACTAGTGTCCTAGTAAATGCTCTTCTTCTACTCTTTTTAAGGTGTGTCAATGTATTCTTCCTTTTGTTGTTTGTCACATCAACATTGTTGTAGGTTAATGTGTCACACATGTTCCTACAAAACAAACCCTAGCTACCTACATAAGTCTACGAGAAAACATTATATGGAATAAATAATGTATATGCTTAAGTCGATCGACCTCGACGGTCACACCAATGTGATTTTCACCGAGCATTGCACTACATTTCAAACTCCATGTAGTTCGTGTGTGTGTGCTTTGAATTGTGTCCCTTAAAGCTAGGTTTCCCTTATGTCATCCACACCAAGATAGTGGGATATAACTTTTTCCCCTAATGAATGTGTGACAAGATTCATTTGAGAGATGAATATTCATGAATAGGAAAATATTATGATTTTTGAATTTTGAAATTGGATAATTTTTACTATCGTACAAATAGTGCGTTAACAAAAATTTTGTGAGCCCTAAATAAATTTGACCATAATTTCACCTTAGTGTTTCCACTAAGGGTAGACCAATGTTACTATATTCACCTTGATGTTATAATATATATGGTATATGTATAAAGTACACATTTGTGTTGGATGGGCTATCCGACTCTGACTTTGGTTGGTGAAATGGGATCTCCTCTGAGTTGTGGGTGCCTCAAACTGACGAGAACCTCCAGAGAGGGTTAACTCCCTTGATGGATCACTAAGCTTCTAAATCTGATTGGGTTGAGGGTTATAAGAAACTATAAAATTGAAATATAGTAAAAGGTGATACACCAAAAGTTTGTGGGACTTGAGGTTGCATAAACAAATTTATTGATAGATAAAAGCCTATAATTCACTTCAATGATTTCTTGACAAAATCTGCAATCACAAAAGGTGTTTGACACACTTAGGTGACCTGTAAAACTAAAAAAATTGCTTGAAAAAGGTGTTGGAATATCATGAGCATGTAAGGAAAAAGAAATTTCATTGTTGACACACCACACAATGTATGTGACACACTTGTAAAAGCTTCAAATCTGCTCAAAGGTGGAAAAATACAATAAATTTTGTAGCATAAATGTACAAAATAATCAGCCACCCTGCTCTTGCAAAAACAAGGCATAAATAGGAACATCCCACCTCCCAAAGTGCCAAAAATAGCACATGCACCACTTCGATTTTAGACTCCTCCATTGAAATGAGCTAGTAGGGAATATATTTAATGTATGGAAAAATCAACCATCAAAGCATAGTTTGACCTCCTTTTGTAAAATCCAATAATAGGTCATGCATACTTTTACACTAAGTTAAAAATATGATTATATGGCTTATTTTTGTTTTTATTAAACTTAGTCAATATGTTGTTGACTCTAGTCAACTCTCTGCTTTTACAATGGAATAAATTGTACGGTCTAATTTGGATTTCAAAGGTGGAAATAGTTTTGTCTTATTTTGACCCTTTGTTAGCATGCACAATTTTAATCATAATGTGGATTTTTCTAAATGATGCATGGCATAATGGAGACAGCCTACCCTCCACTGAAAATGTACTCATGTACGTGCATTTTGTGGCCATGCCTACCATCCCACATGCCATGTGCCATGATGTGGCCATTTTTCCCGGTCCGAGGAGGTCACGTCAACCATCAAACTCACCACTTCCGCTTAGCCGGACTCCCTATGCATGATGGGATCAACATTACGTAACCTACATGGGAGTCTTGATAGTCTTCGAGGATGATTCGAACATTCAAATCGGTAAGAGAGGCGGTGGTTGTACGCAAAGCATTAACTATGCTTAGGAGGAGGTGCTTTACCACCAAAACAATCCCTGGTTTCACCCTTGTTTTATCCACTACAAGATACGCTTCACTTAAGTTGTTTTAGTTAAAATGAAAACAAAAAACCGCCATCTGTGAGAAGCCAGAGCCAGAGCCAAAGGTGTGGATAAATTTGTAGAGTAGAAGGTAAGTAGAGGACGATTTTAGAGAATAAAAGGTGGCTCTCAGGTAAATATACATGAAAAAATCCTTCACCTAATCAATGCCTATCTTCATGTTTACATTCATACAACTATCGAAGAATGCAAATTAAGTTGTTGTTCATTTATAAATTGGGCTATAAATTACGTTATCATTTCAATTATTTGGCAATTGATCACTTTAATTATTAAAAGACTATAGATTACTACCCTGAGTTGTTGTTTGAATAGTCTCTACAACTATTAAAATTTTCATTTATTTATACTAAAAATATTTCTAGGGAGGATTTGTAATGTCAAACCCAGCCTTCGAACAATGGCTTTGACACTAGAGGCAAGGTCTTAAACAACATTGAGAAAAACATTTTTTTACTTGATCGTCTCTGTCACAAGCCTTCACCACAGAACAAGAGCAGCTATACGAGCCCATGAAGGGTCTACATACGTCCACCTACCCAAAAATGAAATAGTAACCAAATCTCAAGCATTAATAGAGCTCTTGTTATAGTTAAATGTATAGAAGAAAAGTAATATCCATCATTCTTATTGTCCACCAACACAATATACATATTTTTAGACCGACATACCTTAATTAGAGTCTAATTAAACAAGCAAATGTATTAGCTAGACCTTAATTAGAGTCTAATTTATTTTCTTATTTTGCTCTTTAATTAATTAGACTCTAATATCCATCATAGCTCTTTATACTTATTATTGCTATGACTCCATCCAACTTGGGATGTATTAGCTAGAGACGTTCTGCAACAAAAATGATTAATATTATTGCCATCATTTCATCCAACCCAAGATTTATTATTAGCTAGAGACATTGTGATTTAGTTGTGAGAGTCCAATGAAGGACAATTTTTGACCATACAACCCATAATACTCATGTGCTAATACTCAGACTACATGGACAATGCAATATTTCAACTATAACGCAAAACGCCAAACAAAAATTTTATTCAATGGAGGAAATTCAATTATAGACATATAACATGGATTTTTAATTACAATCTTGAAATTCAAATATTACAAGGATCTTGAATGGTATGTTCAAACACAATGCTTCTACCCTAGTCATACAAGGTTTGTACGACTCTATGTGAACTAGTAATGGTCAATTATTTTTACACTTGTTACACCAACTAGAAGTCTTCTCTCAGGTTCAACTCTATATATTCTTACTTTGGCTACCAACCCCTTCAATAACTCCAACCATCATATATATAGGCACAAGAACTAGCTGCAGTAGTTGAAGTAGTTCACCTATTTAATCCTCTAACTATTTGGTTGTGAATCATCACAATTTGATCGTTATGTGTTCTCAACCATCACAATCTTCCATGTGTGACATATGACACTTAACCAACACAAAATACAACACTTGCAATTCACTTCATCTCCTATATTCTCAAGTGTTTGCAAGTAACCAAAGTTGCATGCAAACCTTTCTAACCAATTGCATGCACCATCTTGCAAGATCTTGTGAGTGCATAATACTCTTATTTTTTTGCACAAGCTTTACCTTTGTGCCATGCTTCAACACTTCTGCACCTAGGGTGCAACTCCAACCTTTATGCAAGATGACTACTACTTATAGGATCAAAAGTCTTTATTCCAAGACACTACATTGTGCATGCTCATATGTTCTTACTTTGGCTACCAACCCCTTCAATAACTCCAACCATCATATTTATAGGCACAAGAAGTAACTACAACAGTTGAAGTGGGTCACCTTCTTAATCCTCTTAACTATTTGGATGTGACTCATCACATTTTGATCGTTGTGTGTTCTCAACCATCATGGTCTTCCTTGTGTGACATATGACATTTAACCAACACAAAATATGACACTTACATGTCACTTCATCTCATATATGCTCAAGTTTGTGCAAGTAACCAAAGTTGCACTTAAGCCTTTCTAACCCATTGCATGCCCCATTTTGTAAGATGTTGTAAGTGCATAATACTCCCATTATGATGCACAAGCTTGACCTTTGTGCCATGCTTCAACACTTCTACACCTAGGGAGTAACTCCAACCTTTATGCAAGATGACTACTATGTATAAGAACAAAAGTATTTATTCTATGACACTACATTGTGCATGCACAATGTTGCATAAAACACTTGTCCCTAATTTTTTTGGTGATGTGCATTGCTTGCACATTCTAATGCTCCTACATCATACAACTTAGGTAAGAGAAATGAACCATGAAATCTTCCTCGTGTATTCCACGAGGTCTTCAATAGATCCTTTATGTTTAGCAGGTTTGTATACACTCAACCATGTTACACCTTCAACTTACCTTCCTTTCCACTTATCTAGATACTCCTGGTATTCCCTTCTACACGAATTTTAAGGATTTGGTAGAGAATCCCTTGAGAATCATTTCTTTAAATTATTCATAACCATGAGTGGGCCCTTATACGCATGGAAGGGAGATCTCACTTTAACATATTTGAATGAGAGTCATGTTATATGTAACATGATCTTATAGTTCATTGGGCTAAACTTAGTTGATGACTCAACAATACTACATGTAACACGATCTTATAGTTAATTGGGCTAACTTTAGTTGATGACTCAATAACACTACATGAATCTCCTAAACCGACCAACACTACAAACATCTCCTAAATTAAATCTATAATGTTTGTGGAATTTGACCTTTGTGTGTTTTATCTCAAAATGGCCTCTAAATAATCGTGACATTAATAATTTTTTTAATATTTGTCGATAATAATCACAAGATAAAATGATTCACTTAACACATAAACAACTTTAAAAAATTTACCCTCTAATATATTCTCTAGTGAGTCTGAATGATGAAGAACTCATACTTTTGAAAAAGAAGTTCCAAGTTTGAATCACACGAAAGACACTTTATACAAAGTGGTCACATATAATATAAAATATCTTCTATATACCAAAAATACAAAATATAGACTTAAATACTAAAAATAAGAAATAGTCTCATATACTCTTAATGACCTTATAAACCTTGACACTGAAAGTATATATTAATTTCATATACTATAAACTATCTTATAATTTCAAAACAAGATACACCACATCAATCTTTAGGGTATTGTATCAGTCTTTAGGGTGTTAAATTAATGTTTAGTGTATCCCAATTATTTTATGTGGGGTGACTAATTAGTGTTAAAGGTGTCGTATAAGTGTTTAAAGTGTCCAAAATTAATTTAATGTGGGTGACTTAATATTATTTATGGTGAGAGAATTAGAATAATTATAGCTAATATTATGTTTCCATTCATCATTAGAATTAGAATACTTTTAGCTAATACTTCTAGAGATGTTATGTTAATGTTATAAACAATTTGTAAATTTATTGTTCATTTTATATAAAAAATATGCAAAAACTTAAATGTTTTTATGTGGAAGGAATACAAATCAAATCTACAATATTATCTAAATGAAGTTAGTGATCATATAATCTTTCCAAGAATAAGTAGGAATTACACTAGTATGTTAATAAGTGAGATCGATGAAAAATATCTATTACCTAATACAGTGAAAATAGGAACAAATTTATGTTCTTGATATACACATGGATGGCTTAAGAAAACACTTGTGGCAAATTTTTACATAGTTGCTTGGGAATGCGTGGAGGATGGCCCAAGATAATGGTCTAGAAAGATGGCACAAATAACCTGAGAGGCTATGTTCTATGGTTAGTAAATTTAAATAAGTTACATCAGCTCAACATGTGATGTCGATATATTCTGCTCCACATGTCTTGAACTCTATAGTGTCATGTGACATGCACATGTGAAATCCCTTAAAATTATTGTGTTCTAAGTAACTGCAAAACACTAGGAGTGACATTGCAAAAAAAAACTAAATAGACACTAAATAATATTGTGAACTATTTTATTATTGTAATATTTTGTTTAGTATATAGACACTAAATAATAGTGTGAACTAGTTTATTATTACGGTATTATTGTATTCACGTGTTTGTTAATAAATGATAGAGGATTCGGTAATTTCTATAATTTGTGTTTATTAATCATTGGTATGAGACTAGTTAATTATGTTGATATTATGTTGGTATTGGTTAAATATGCATGCGATCTTCAAGTTGTTAGTTGTGATTTCATTGCTCTTAGCTATTTTCAATTAAATACATTAGGAAAAGTTTAATTTCTTGGATGCATTATAGTTGTAAATATTATGAATGTGGAGATAATGTGTATATGTTTTTTTATTAGTTGTTAAATATTGGTAATTTTAATGTTGTGAATGTTTAATGAAAGTTGAAGATATAAAAATTATGTGATATCATACTCTGACTCTCAAGTTGGCATATGGGGGCAAGTGCATTTGTAAAAATAGGAATCGGTGCGTGCTGAAGGGGCTTGCCCCTTAGAATGCCATATCGATATGCCCAACTATCATTGCTTGATGAAGGGGCTTGCCCCTTAGGATTCAACATCGATAGTTGGGTTGCATATTGTGCTGAGCAGAGGTTTTTAAAGTCACATGCCGACCTTCCACTCAAAAATGCACCCTCTTGTGATATCACAACCATCCCTTTTGCAATGGATGGTTGTGATATTATGGGAGGGTTCATCTTGGGTGAAGGATAGCTATTGGCATTTATCGATACTTGAATTTTTCATGGATATTGTGATTATTTTATCATATTGGATTATGTATATTTCATTTGACATGCATCATACTAATGTTAATTGTATATTTTTGTTTTGTACTAGTTACTCTTTTATGCAGTGAATATGAATACCATGAGCATAATTTCTCCCAATCCTATTTGTAAAACAAAGAGATACAAAAATACGAGCTTCCACATAAACTGAAGATGAAGGGTGTTCACATAAAAAGTTTGAAAACTGCAAGAGTTCCTAAAAATAGTCATCAATTTATTAACAATTTATAAATTATATGTATATTATAGATAGTTCAGTATGCCATTGAATACTAGTTGTTTAGAATGTATAGCAAATAATTTTTATTACGATTCAAAATTTTAGCACCAATTCTTATATTCAAATAAAAGTGTGAAAATTTTGAATTATCTATATTCCTCAATTTTAGTTTGTAAGTTCAATTTTTTGAAAAAGAACGGTATGTGGGTGTTGCGATAATTATTATTTTATTGTTGTTTAATTATTGTGTTTTGGCATGCATAAATGTATATATATTTTTAAAGATGTTATTAATATTTTATTTTTTTATTTATAACTTCGCTTTTAAATAAACATGTTCTTGTTTCAATAGTTTTTATTGTTTTTAGCTTATTAGTGTGTGTATTTTTCCACTTCATTAGGTGAGTCATCTCACTTAGGTGAGATCGTAGGTCCATGTGTCATTTAGGGGTCATTATGATATTCCCTTATGCATCAGTGTGTCAGTGCGTCATATGCATCATTGGGAGTTACACTTCTATTATGGGAATGTAACTCCCCCTCTCTACTTGAGTTGTCATGATTGTGGGGGTTACTCAGCACCTCCTATATGTACACATTTTTTTATCTATGAGATAGAGGAGATTTTTATGGCTTAACCAGGTTCTACCCGTGTTGCAAATATTTGCATGCACATTCGGTTGATGCTCACTCCTCCCGAGATCTCTTCATGCTGTTGTTCGCACGTCCGTTGATTGGCACATCATCCCTCGTGATCCTCGCTTGCGGGTTTTAAACCCTCTTTCATGGTATCAGAGTAGATCTTGTGGATCTATGCACTCATCAACATTTTTGTGCGTGTTTTCCAGCTTCCGGTATGATATTCAGATCTCTTTCAGTGTGTGTCGTAATGGATATTTCAGTTGTGACGCTTCTTGCATTGATTCGAGCGTTTATACCTCTCTTCGGGTTATTTGTGGTTTGTTTGGTCGTGTTTAAGTTTCTGGTGTTTTTCGAGTTTAGTGTCTTTGACCACTCGATTCTTCGGGTTTACATGTGTGTTAGAGGTGTTTTCTTGAGGTTTAATGCATTCCAAGTTGCAGATCTACGTATTTTGTGCTAGTTTACATTGGTTCTTCGTTCTTGCATTAGCTTGACCGACAACTTGATGGTGACCCCGCTCTTGCTTCCTACAACTCGTTTCTCTGGCCATGCTCATGTTTGCTCATATTTGGCTTGTGATTTAGCCTTTCCCTTTGTTTTTGGCTCATTCTTCGAATGCCCTTTGCTGTTTGGCCCGTGTTTTGGCCCTGTTTGTTCGTGCCTTTTCTACTATGGGTGTTTTGGGTGGTTTGAACTCCTGCATTAGTTGAGGGGTCTTTACCTCCAGCGGCTTGGTCCTTCATCCACTTGCATCAGCTCAAATAGTGACCACTCCAGCTCCCCAACTATGTGGTTATTCATTGAAACCTACGTTTGGAATCATCAGCACGTGGTTACAAATTTCTCCAACATTGGTTTCTTTGCACGTCTCTATCCATTTCAACCTCTTGTACAGGGGCCATTTCAAACTCAACGATTTCCTAGACCTCTGGCATGTGTTCAACATTTCCCTATAGCCTTGGTCATTTATGCTTCCACCCATCTCATTTGTTTCCTCCAACGAGCTTACAGACTCCCACACGTGCACCTACAAGACCTCCAGCCACTTCCACTCCACGTGGCTTCCTAACGGACCCTACAAAAGTGTTTCAACCTCCCACCTACCTTGGAAACAGCTCCACCACTCCAGCCTTGGCACGTGGGCTCTCAACTACTCTCCAAACCTGTGTTGAAAATAGAAAACAACTCCAGCCTGCAAACTTGGACGTTTTACGTCCCGGCCACAAGAGCTCCTCGCACGTGGTTCCTCCACAACAGCTCGGTCAACACTCAAACGTGGGCCCCGCATCCTCATCCCTTTTAGAAATTGTTTGGAGGTAAAAACAACTAGTTTTTTAATGTTTTGAGGAAAAACATTTATTCACATGGCATGTAATTATTTTTCAAGGCTGTAATTTTGCTTGAATTATGTCCTTCATTCGAGTGTCGAAGACGGAGGCGGGTTCGGGGTTGGTAGGAGACTAATCCCCCTCGCAAGCAAAACAAACCCTTGCTAAAATTTGATTCCATTTCTAATGAGTAGTAATACGATAACCTTTGCACTTGTTTTGAGCACCTTTTTAATCGGTTTGCGGCATTTATTGACTTTTTCCATCATTTGCAGGAATTGTATTTATGCCATAACTTTTGACTCACTGCTCATTTTTTAGCGCTTCTTTGGTCAAAGTTGCATTATTTTTCACACATTACATGATGGCATTTCCAATTTTGTAAACTCACTACTTTATAAAGTGCCACATTCTAGGGGGTTGCTTGTACTCTCAGGTTTTCACACGCAGACGCATTATCGGCTGAGTCCGACGTCTTGCTTTCATGCACCTTGCATCTTGAATTTTCTCGGTGAGAGTGCTCTTTCTAGACTTGAGCATCGTAGGATCACCTTACATCCTCTACCACTTCTCACCGAGAGAGGGAACTACTCAGCTTGGCGTGCTTTCATGGAACGTTACTTCACCCACGAGGGTCTTTTACCCTTCTTACTTGGGCCCGTTCCTCGCACTCCACCGATCATCATCATCGGAGGACTTCCTTGACACTTGCAACCCTGTCTTTGGTCACATGATGATGCATGTATCTTTTTCTCTCTGGTTTCACATGGCGAATCGAGATCCACCTCATCGTGTCCTGGAGCATTCTTGGTCCATCTATGGAGATCCTTCACATACCGATGTCGTTGTTGCTGCTACGATTTAGTTGTCTCCTCCATTTATTCTTGTGATGGTAGTTCCACTGACATAGACTCACTTGGTTCTACTTCTGATGACGAGGATTGTGCACCTAGTTCTGATGTCGAGAGTACTACAGAGGATTCTTCTCCTCTTTCTCACTATTCCAGAGAGTGTTGACACTTCCCACATCTCATCAGATATCGAGTAGTCTCCTACTCATCCTCATACCATCATCACACCCACCTCCTTTCCACCTTCAATGTGTGAGGCCCCTTTCACTCCTCTGCCTTCATTGGATGAGTCATACCTATTTGACATCGCTCTTCTGTTTGTTGAGCCCCCTCATTGGGACTAGTATCTGCCTGACCTTAGTCATCTTTTTGCAGATTCTACTTGTGATGCACTATAGGTCCCTCATCCATCTACAGTGTTTTAGAGGATTTCATCATCTCTGTTGTTGGGAGTGCCCCTTCCGGGAATCATGTCACTTCCACATTTCCAGAGACCTTCATTGATCCACCCTCAGCTGTGGATCCCTTTTCTATTGTGGAGGATGTTTTGTTCCCTTCACATCATGTGGACATCCTTTCTACAGGTGTTCACTCTTCACACTTTGACAGTTCTACACACATGGCATTACCTTCGGTTCCTTAGCACTCACTCGTTAGACCTATGTCACACTTCATGCACCAGACTCAGAGTTCTTCATGTTGTTGCCTTCAATTTCCTTTGTGGAGTGGGTAGACTTCTAGCACGTCATTTATGTCCTTCCTAAGGGTAGGCACACAGTTCATTGTGGGTGGCTCTTCTTCAGTCTAGAGGCAGAGGATCTCATCATCAACATTCTTCTAGGAGACTTCTTAGAGCTGCAGAGTTTAGATCCACCCATGGCATCTTTTGCATTCTTCTCATCTCCCTCTTCTTCTCTCTTCTTCTTCTTTCTGAGAGATTTCCTCTTTGTACATGGGTACCTTTTCAGGCTCGTCTATGGCCAGGACCCATTTTTGGCATCTTTCTTAGATTAGAGATTGTGTTTTTTTCTCTTGTGGTGGATGTTTTTCCCACTGGATTTTCCTTCACTTTTTGGGACTTCTTTCTTGTACATGGGTACCTTATCGAGTCTTTTTTCCGGGACCCATTTCTCATTTCTGACTTGCTGCCTCATCCTAAGTTACGATGAAGGGGGGGTGTTGGTGCATGTATTTTTCCACATTATTAGGTGATTCATCTAACTTAGGTGAGATCATAGGTTCATGTGTCATTTAGGGGTCATTATGAGATTCCCTTACGTGTTAGTGTGTCGGTCGTCATATGCGTCATTAGGAGTTACACTTCTAATCTAGGAATGTAGCTCCCCCTCTCTACTTGAGTTGTCATGATTGCAGCACTTTGGGGTTACTCAAAGACCTCCTATATGTACACATATTTTGATCTATGACATAGAGGAGAGTTTTATGGCTTAACCGTAATGCCCGTGTTTCAAATCTTTGCAAGCACATTCATTTGATGCTTGCTCCTCCCGAGATCTCTTCACGTTGTCATTCACACGTCCGTTGATGTGCACGTCGTCCCTCGTGATCCTTTCTTGTGGGTTTTAAACCCTCTTTCATAGCTAAATGTCACATTCTTTGTCACATTATAGATGACCATATTGTGATATGCTTGTGCAATGGAAGCAATAGGCAATCATATAAATTTTTATTTTCCTTGCATTTCAATACTGTCTTTTATACACGTGGCTTTTGAATTAGACAAAAATTTGAATGCTTCCAATGTTTTAAGATGGTATTCATGTTGATGATGATGAATCACAAGTCAATTTATTTTGGTAAGTATGAAATAATTATTTCATTAACGATACAAAACTGCATGTAATAATTTTTAGGATGGGAAGGAGGCCCAAATGGCAGAGCATGATCGATCTTCCTGTCCAAGAGATTACAGAGGAAAAGATTCAATTTTCATATGATGACCTAGAATGGACACCAATAGGGGATGAGCCGAATGTCGACATTTGTGCCGCCATACCACTCGTAAGACTACATGCATTTCTAAAGGGGGAAGGTTCTAACGAAAGTTTTGAGACTACCTTTGCCCACACAAATCACAACTCAACAAATATAGAAAATCCAAAACCGCATACAACCAAATCATATTCTAGGTTTGGAAATTCACTAACAAATTATTTTTTTGTACGTTCTTTTCATAAAAAGTTATATAGCATTTTATGTTACCATTTTTAATGCAGCTCTTAGTGTTCGTATGGTCCAGACGACAATAGAAATAAGTCAGTAACAAGTGACAAAGTGAGTAGGCATATAATTAAAAGGGGTTGTCAACGTCATTTCAATGTGAAGGTTTTTTTATGGGAGACTTAAAACGGCCATAATATTATACAACCATCTGTTTCATTATGATGTAAATGGTGAGTGTTGTCATGGGATGAATGAAAATACCATTAATGATCCTCGTCTGAATGTTGCCCCATACTTATCAAATGAATGCAAAACTTATATCGAGAGTATTTTATTAATGGGAATCACCGTGGACACTATGTACAATAAATATATAGATGATCCATCAAACGTGGGTATATCGAGCAGGAGGGATGAATACATGACAAGAAAGGACATGGTGAATGCGTGGAAAAGAGTTCACTTTGTAGAAGGTCTCAAAATCATGTCGATGATGCCATGAGCGTGAACTTATGGCATGCGGAGGAAAGAGACATATTTTTCTACTATCAACACCCAAATGGAACCACCGTTCCATTCATTATGGGGTTACAAACACTTTGTGGATGTGTGAGAGAATGGTTCAACATTCGCACAATTCCATAATCTCCATGGACTTGACGTTTTCTACCAACAAATATGGCGTAAGTAATTGGAATGAATTTTGAAATGATGTGTAATTTACGTATCATTAATACTATTCCCTTTCTGTTATATTAAACCCCATGTTACCATTTGATGTCATATTTCTTGTAGTACCAATTATACACATTGCTTGTTTTTGACGAGCAAGAAGCTGGGGTGCTGTAGCATGGGCCATTTCTTCAAGGAATAAAATTGAAGATATTTATGGGTGGTTTATGGAAGTCCAAAATGAGGAAAATGCCTTTGTGTCAATTGGTAGATCAATGCACTCATTACGGATGATGTGTCAGCTGAAATCCAATCCATCAGGTGTGTTTTTGGTTGTCGTGTAGTGTTATGCCTATGGCACATGTGGAGGGCATGGTTGAAAAATGTGCACAAGTATTGTAGCAATGAGTCTAGGTGGAATATTTTTTAGAGACTAGGTACCATCATGTATAGTTCTAAAATGCATCATGAGCACACATTTTGAATCATTCAAGACTTATTTAATGAATTCAAAGAGGAAACTAAGTTCCTTGAGTACTTCAAGAATACATGGTGTGAGAGCAAAGAACGTGTTGGTGAGTGCGATCCTTTGTGTGTTTCCTTATTAATTATCATAAATTATAATTCTTGGTTTATAATGTCACTGATTTTCAATCCGTGTCGCTTGACAACTATGTGGGCAACAAATTTTAGAAACTTCTCCCATGCAAATCAAGAAACAAACGCATCCATTGAATCCTACCATTGTTTTTTGAAGACTAGATACTTGTGTGATAGACAAAAGAAATGTACTCGCTGAATGGACTATTTGTTCTACACACTTGTGTACAAGGTGGAGCCATTTTACAAACACAAGAGGAAGTTGCAAAAATCTAGCTTCTTGACCAATTTCAAAAAAGAAAGACATCTATTGATAGTGGTTGAGAGAGAAAAGAGTATTCCTAATACAGATTGCCTTGCAATTACACCTTATTATAATCAATTGTGGGTGAGGAGCCAAACAACTAGAATCACATGGTATTTGGTAAGGCAATGCAGAGCCTTAGATGTATGCGAATGTGCTTGGGCTATCAGAGGAAACACATGTAAGCACATGTTGAAGGTGTTGGATTTTTGCAAGCAATATGTGTTGATGTCATCATATCAAGCACCAGAAGTGACAGGTAGTTCAATGCCATCATATGTTACCAATGTATATTGCTAAGAATAAGTCGTAACGAAATAAGCATCGTGTTGAATTTATTTTCATTTCACGTGCAGGAGGCAATACTTATGGGGAGACAAGCAGGGTAAATGAAGACACGTTCCGACACGACCCCTCTTTGTCATATCCAATAGTAGAAGTTGAAGGTAATTTAATGTCATCGTATGTGGAAAGTAGTGATATAGATTGCTAAGAATAAGTTGTAATGAAAAAAGCATCATGTTGAAATTGTTTTCATTTCTCGTGCAGCAACCAATACCTATGTAGAGACAAGCACTGTAAATGATGGCATGTTATGGGATGGCCCCTCCTCACCACCTCGACACTCACTGACAGTTTTTGGTTAGTTGAACTAATGCCTTCAATCAATTAATCAATGCCAATGATAATGTTCATCATGCATATTTATGATTAGGTGGCATTGTGTATTCATGTGTACAATGATATTGAAAAACCTAGTGTATAAATAAATAATTTTCTATAATGTCTTATACGTCACAAGAACTCCTAAAATAGTTGGGGCTGGTGGTTTGATGATAGAAAGTGATTCAGATTTTATGGAACACACATCCAAAGAATTCTTGAAGTCAGTCTCTGATACATGACTGAGTACGGAGGAACAAAAAAATTCTTTGAATGTGTTCAAAGGTTTAGGAGAGACCTAGAAGCATCAAATATGTTGGATGTTGATTTCAAAGGAGATGTCAATGAGATTTCCACCACCCGCATGCGTCCATGGTTTAGTGCGAGTAAAAAATGACACCGCAATGTGAGTAAGAGGCTAGTCATTGTAGAATATTTGAACAATCACGTTGAAGACTACAAATGCTTCCAATTTCCCAACGGAAATCGTGCAAAGAGGAGAAAAACCACACAAATGGAACATATAGGTTAAAACATTGAACTATTAGTGTGAACTATTCACAAGAAATTTTAATTGTGGAGGTAAAGACTAACATATTGATCATTTATTTTGTAGGTGGTTCAAATGCAACTGAAACATCTCCCCGCCACCGCTTATCTTTTGGAAATTTAGCATCTGCGCAAGGTGTGTATTGAATGTCCTTAATATCATAACATTTATTTACTTGTATGTAAGGTAAAAATCCTTTGATACCTTGTCTAATATTTAATTCATTGTGTTGCAAATGCAATAGATATGCAAATGGTGTATCTTACAGAATGAGCGAGTTGAGCTTTAGAAACTAAATGTATGGCATATTCGGTGGGTTTAAATTATAATTGTAAACATTTCCAATTCATGTATATGAGATTGTAGATTTCGTATATTTAAAATACATAAATATGGAACGTGTACAACTGACCTACTGAATGTTGAAAAATGCATGGTGTTTTTCAGCAATTTAAAAAAACCTAACCCCATTCTCTAAAAGGCGCAACCCACGGTGCTTTTCCTTCTTGTTGTAAACATTGAATCCACATCAAATACTTATGGAAAAAGGGGTGTGTTTTTCGTCATGTTGAAAAAGCATGGTGTTTTTCAACACTTTGAAAATCGCAACCCAGCTTCTCCAAAAGGTGTAACCCGTGGTGCTTTTCCTTCCTATTGTAAACATTGAATCCACATAAACTACTTGTCGGTGGATATGGGTTGATTTTTCCAAATCGATGGAAAAAGGGGTGTGTTCTTCCACCATGATGTAAAATGCACGGTGCTTTTAGCACTTTGAAAAAATGACCACGTTCTTCAAAAGGTGTAACTGCGGTGTTTTTCCTTCTTGTTATAAACATTGAATCCACATAAACTACTTGTCAAGTGGAGAAGGGTTGAATTTTTTCCAAAGCAATGGAAAGTGGGGTGCATTTTCCACCACGTTGAAAAACGCACGGTGTTTTTCAGCACTTTGAAAAATGTGAGCCCGTTCTCCAAAAGGCGCAACCCGTTTTCCTTTTTGTTGTAAACATTGACTCCACATCAACTACTTATCAGGTGGATATAGATTAAAATTTTCCAAATCGATGGAAAAAGGGGTGCGTTTTCCGCTAAGTTGAAAAATGCATGGTGTTCTTCAGCACTTTGAAAAACACGATCACATTCTCCAAAAGGTGCAACCCATGGTGCTTTTCCTTCTTGTTGTAAACATTGAATCCACATCAACTACTTATCAAGTGGATATGGGTTAAATTTTTCCAATGCGATGGAAAGTGGGGTGCATTTTCCACCACGTTGAAAAATGCACGGTGTTTTTCAGCACTTTGAAAAATGTGACCCTGTTCTCCAAAAGGTACAACCCGCGGTGATTTTCCTTCTTGTTATAAACATTGACTCCACATCAACTACTTATCGGTGGATATGGGTTGAATTTTTCCAATGCGATGGAAAAAGGGGTATGTTTTCCACCAAATTGAAAAATGCACGCTTGTTTTTCAAGCACTTTGAAAAACACGAACACGTTCTCCAAAAGGTGAAACCCGTTGTGTTTTTCCTTCTTATTGTAAAATTGAATCCAAATAAACTACTTATCAGGTGGATATGGGTTGAATTTTTCAAATGCAATGGAAATTGGGGTGTGTTTTCCACCATGTTGAAAAATGCATGGTGTTTTTCAACACTTTGAAAAACGTGACCCCATTCTCCAAAAGGCACAACCCATGGTGCTTTTCCTTCTTGTTGTAAACATTAAATCCACATAAACTACATATCAAGTGGAGAAGGCTTGAATTTTTCCAATTCAATGGAAAAAGGGGTGCGTTTTTACGCCATGTTGAAAAATGCATGGTGTTTTTCAACACTTTGAAAAACATAACCCATTTTTCCAATAGACACAACCTACGGTGCTTTTCCTTCTTGTTTTAAACATTTGACTCCACATAAACTACTTGTCATGTGGATATTGGTTGAATTTTTCTAATGTGATGGAAAGTAGGGTGCATTTTCCACCACGTTGAAAAATGCACGGTGTTTTTCAAAGACTTTGAAAAACATGATCACATTCTCCAAAGGCACAACCCGCGGTGCTTTTCCTTCTTGTTGTAAACATTGACTCCACATCAACTACTTTTCAGGTGGATACGGGTTAAATTTTTCCAATGCAATAGAAAGTGGGGTACATTTTCCACCACGTTGAAAAACGCACGGTGTTTTTCAAAGACTTCAAAAACCCGACCCCATTCTCCAAAAGGTGCAACCTACGTTGCTTTTCCTTCTTTTTGTAAAGATTGACTCCACATCAACTACTTGTCAAGTGGTGAAGGGTTAATTTTATGATGCGATGGAAATTGGGGTGTGTTTTCCACCATGTTGAAAAACCCACAAGTGTTTTTCAGCACTTTGAAAAACATGACCCTATTCTCCAAAAGGCGTAACCCATGTTGTTTTTCCTTCTTATTGTAAACATTGACTCCACATCAACTACTTATCGAGGTGGATATGGGTTGAATTTTTCCAATGCGATGGAAAGTAGGGTGCATTTTCCACCACGTTGAAAAATGCATGGTGTTTTTCAGCACTTTGAAAATCGCGACCCCATTCTCCAAAAGGCACAACCTATGGTGCTTTTCCTTCTTGTTGTAAACATTAACTCCACATCAACTACTTGTCATGTGGTGAAGGGTTGAATTTTTTTGATGCAATGGAAACTAGGGTGCATTTTCCACCAAGTTGAAAAACCCACAGTGTTTTTCAGTACTTTGAAAAATGTAACCTCGTTCTCCAAAAGGTGTAACCCACGATGCTCTTCCTTCTTGTTGTAAACATTGACTCCACATCAAATACTTGTTAGGTGGAGAAGGGTTCAATTTTTCCAAAGCGATGGAAAAGGGGTGCATTTTCCGCCACGTTGAAAAATACATGGTGTTTTTCAACACTTTGAAAAACATGATCACGTTCTCCAAAAGGCGCAACCCATGGTGCTCTTCCTTCTTGTTGTAAACATTGACTCCACATTAACTACTTGTCAGGTGGAGAAGGGTTAAATTTTTCCAAAGCGATAGAAAAATGGGTGTGTTTTCCGCCATGTTGAAAAATGTGACCCAGGTTCTCCAAAAGGGCATAACCCGCGATGCTCTTCCTCCTTGTTATAAACATTGACTCCACATCAACTACTTGTCAGGTGGATATTAGTTGATTTTTTCAATGCGATGGAAAATGGGGTACGTTTTTCACCATGTTGAAAAATGCACGGTGTTTTTCAGCACTTTGAAAAACATGACCCCATTCTCCAAAAGGCGCAACCCACGGTGCTTTTCCTTCTTGTTGTAAACATTGACTCCAATTCAACTAATTATCAGGTGGATATGGGTTCAAATTTTCCAAAGCGATGGAAAAAGGGATGCATTTTCCACCATGTTTAAAAACACACAATGTTTTTCAACACTTTGAAAAACGCAACCCCATTCTCCAAAAGGCACAACCCGTGGTGCTTTTCCTTATTGTAAACATTGAATCCACATCAACTAATTGTCAAGTGGAGAAGGGTTCAATTTTTCCAAAGTGATGGAAATTGGGGTGCGTTTTACACCACGTTGAAAAATGCACAATTTTTTTCACCACTTTGAAAAATGTGACCCCATTCTCCAAAAGGCACAACCCGCAGCGATGCTCTTCCTCCTTGTAAAAATTGACTCCACATAAAATACTTGTCATGTGGATATGGGTTGAATTTTTCCAATGCGATGGAAAGTGGGGTACATTTTCCACCACATCGAAAAACATAGTATTTTTCAACACTGAAAAACCCGACCCCATTCTCCAAAAGGCACAACCCTCTGTGCTTTTCCTTCTTATTGTAAACATTGACTCCACTTCAACTACTTATCAGGTGGTGAAGGGTTGAATTTTTCCAATGCGATGGAAAGTGGGGTGTATTTTCCACCACGTTGAAAAACCCATAGTGTTTTTCATCAGTTTGAAAAATGTGACCCTGTTCTCCAAAAGGTGCAACCCGTGGTGCTCTTCCTTCTTGTTATAAACATTGACTCCACATCAACTACTTGTCAGGTGAAGAAGGGTTCAATTTTTCCAAAGCGATGGAAAAAGGGGTGTGTTTTCTACCATGTTGAAAAATGCACAATGTTTTTCAGCACTTTGAAAAATGTGACCCCGTTCTCCAAAAGGCGCAACCTGCAGTGCTTTTCCTTCTTGTTGTAAACATTGACTCCACATCAACTACTTTTTAGGAGGATATGGGATTTTTCCAATGTGATGGAAAGTGGGGTGTGATTTCCACCACGTTGAAAAACACACGGTATTTTTCAACACTTTGAAAAACCCGACTCCATTCTCCAAAAGGTGCAACTTGTGGTGTTTTTCCTTCTTGTTGTAAACATTGACTCCACATCAACTATGTTTTAGGTGGTTAAGGGTTGAATTTTTCCGATGCGATGGAAAGTGGAGTGTATTTTCTACCACGTTGAAAAACGCATGGTGTTTTTCAGCACTTTGAAAAATGCGATCCCGTTCTCCAAAAGGTGCAACCCGCAGTGCTCTTCCTTCTTGTTGTAAACATTGACTCCACATCAACTACTTGTTAGGTGGAGAAGGGTTCAATTTTTCCAAAGTGATTGAAAATTAGTGTGTTTTTCACATCGTTGAAAAACACACAGTGTTTTTCCACACTTTGAAAAATACGATCACATTCTCCAAAAGGTGCAACCCATTGTGCTCTTCCTTCTTGTTATAAGCATTGACTCCACATCAACTACTTGTCAGGTGGAGAAGGGTTCAATTTTTCCAAAGCAGTGGAAAAATGGGTGCGTTTTCCGCCCGCCACGTTGAAAAATGCACAGTGCTTTTTAACACTTTGAAAAATGCAACCCGTTCTCCAAAAGGCGCAACCCGTGGTGCTCTTCATCCTTGTTGTAAACATTGACTCCACATCAACTACTTGTCAGGTGGATATGGGTTGAGTTTTTCCAATGTGATGGAAAATGGGGTTTGTTTTCCACCACGTTGAAAAACACACAATGTTTTTCAGCACTTTGAAAAACGTGACCCGTTCTCCAAAAGGTGCAACCCACGGTGTTTTTCCTTCTTGTTGTAAAAATTGACTCCACTTAAACTACTTCTCAAGTGGGCATGGGTTCGATGTTTCCAAAGAGATGGAAAAGGGATGCTTTTTTTTGCCATGTTGAAAAGTGCACGGTGTTTTTCAACATTTTGAAAAACATGACCCCGTTCTCCAAAAGGCGCAACCCGCAATACTTTTCCTTCTTGTTTTAAACATTGAATCCACATCAACTACTTGTCAGGTGGAGAAGGGTTCAATTTTTCCAAAGTGATGGAAAGTGGGGCATGTTTTACACCACGTTGAAAAATGCACAATGTTTTTCAGCTCTTTGAAAAATGTGACCTCGTTCTCCAAAAGGCACAACCCGCGGTGTTCTTCCTCCTTTTTGTAAACATTGACTCCACATCAGCTACTTATCAAGTGGATATGGGTTGATTTTTGCAATGCGATGGAAAATGGGGTGCGTTTTTCACCACGTTGAAAAATGCACGGTGTTTTTAGCACTTTGAAAAATGTGACCCCGCTCTCTAAAAGGCACAACTCGGGGGTTCTTTTCCATCTTGTTGTAAACATTGACTTCACTTCAACTACTTATCATGTGGATATGGGTTCAATTTTTCCAAATATATGGAAAAATGGATGTGTTTTCCACCATGTTGAAAAACACATGGTGTTTTTCAACACTTTGAAAAACATGACCTCATTCTCCAAAAGGCGCAACCTACGGTGCTTTTCCTTCTTGTTATAAACATTGAATCCACATCAACTACTTTTCAGGTGGAGAAGGGTTCAATTTTTCCAAAGAAATGGAAAGTGGGGTGTGTTTTACACCACGTTGAAAAACACACTGTGTTTTTCAGCACTTTAAAAAATGTGACCCCATTCTCCAAAAGGCACAACCCACGGTGCTCTTCCTTCTTTTTGTAAAAATTGACTCCACATAAACTACTTGTCAGGTGGAGAAGGGTTCAATTTTTCCAAAGTGATGGAAAAAGGGGTGCGTTTTCTGTCACGTTGAAAAATGCACGGTGTTTTTCAACGTGGCAAAAACACGATCACGTTCTCCAAAAGGCGCAACTTGTGGTGCTCTTCCTTATTGTTGTAAACATTGACTCCACATCAATTGTTTGTCAGGTGGAGAAGGGTTCAATTTTTCCAAAGTGATGGAAAAAGGGGTTCAATTTTGTAGTCTTAATAAATGGTAACACGCATTTAAACTAAGATCATTCCATTGTAATGTATACACAGTATGAAAATTACATGCTTCACCGAGAACTTGAAATTAAAACTCTCTATAATATGTACACTAACTAGAAGTAACATTCACAATACTTGCACATTTTAAATATTTTTCCATTTTAAATCTTTTTAGTATGTTTTGGTGGCATAATTATTATTTACTCTTTTAAAAACTAAAATATATGTTTAACTAACACCTGTTGATGTCAAAGGCCACATGGAAAGTTTCATTTTATTACAAAGTCATATTTTATGTCAAAGGTCACTTAGACGTCTTGGTGTGAGCGACTGGTACTTTTTCCTCAGTCGACACCTTGGCCAGGATGTACATCTTCTTCCATAATTCTTTGTGACCTTCGTGAATTTTAACAATGGAATTAAAACTTGCTACTTGATTTTCGAACACTTTTTTGTTGGATTCACACGTCGTCTCCCAATTCTTAATTTCTAATTCCAACTCTTGAACCTCAAGCTCCAACTCCATCTTCTTTAAGGAAGCATCTAGTAATTGGTCCAATAATTCCTTATTTATCTTTGACAATTTTAAATATTGCAGTCTAAGTCTTTCATGCTCGATTTTATAAAACTTTTCCTTGTTCATTGCATGTTTTAGTTCTATTTCCATACGAACTGACGGGGACGACTCATCTTCTTGTCTAGCTTCAACATTTTCATTTGCAAGGCTCTCTACAGTCTTTCAAACACATTAGTACTGGGACTATAGAATTTTACATAGTCTTTCGGTTCCGACACTGGTGATGCCTTGCACTTTCCAACCTTCTTTTGTCTTGTCATCTAATTAAACATGTATTTAAACAACCAATTAATATTTGTTAACATTCAAACGTAATTGTAACCATATACCGTACACGGAAGAAAAACCCAACAAAGTAACCATATACCATTTACCGTAATCCACATTCATAGTCACATTAATACATTAACCATATACACAGTGACAACATCATTATTTATACAATAAATGGAATGTCACATAACAAGAATAAAAACCATCTAATGTGCTATAAACAGAACCACAAACCATATTCAATTTAACAAGAATGTAATACTAAATCATAAACATCAAACACATTAAAGTAACAACCTCATCACACATATATACAATTGTCTTCTAATCACACTTGTCTTCTAATCACACTTATATTACTCTTCCTTATACATCACATCGCATACCAGATATAACAATTGAAATGCGTGATCTAAATATTAATTAATGTGCACATCATAACATCAACCGAAAAACAACCATATTAGTGTAAAATCACGTACATCTAATAATCATAATTTAACCACATACGTCTATCCATATCATCTATTATGCTAAAAAGGAAAAATTCATCAAATATAACTATTTTTTTGCATACCACATAATCAATATCTATACATATATGTCTAATACATAAGTAAAATTTGTCAAATATGTAAGTGAAATATAAAATTTCTATGACTGGTATATTCATTTGTTATCATTGTCTTGGGTGGGAGTGCCTGGTGTTTTTTCCTCAATTGCCACCTTGGCCTACATGTACATCTTCTTCCATACTTCCTTTTGATCTTCGTGTGTTTTAAGAATGGTATTAAAGTTTGCTACATGATTTGTGAACACTTTTTTTTCCGCTTCACGCATTGTCTCCCAATTCTTAATTTTCGTTCTAACTCCTGAACCTCAACCTCCAACTCCATCTGCCTTGAGGCAATTTCTCCTATTTCATCCAATATTTCCTTGTTTTTTCGTAAAATATAAATTTTCCAATGCAAAGCTTTCGCACTAGTTTTGATATATCTTTGTCTTCTTTGTTACAAGTTTCATTTCTAAATCCATACGAATTGACGGGGAAGGCTTGTCTTCTTGTCTAGAACCGACATATTTGTTTGTGAAGCTCTTTGCATTCTTTTTGAATGGATAAGTGTCACTATCGAATGATTCCTAATAATTTGGTTCTTACATTGGTGAAGCGTTGCACTTTCCATCTAAATAAACCTATATTATAACAATCGATTATTATATGTTACCATTCGAACATAATGTGAAAGGAAATATGCACTTAACTTATACGTAACAAAATATTATCATGTATGATATATATATATATATATATATGAAAGTTTCGTAACCACATCAAACCCAAGTATGCATACATGGATGTAGAATGCAACTATGTAACGATAAACCACAAGCCGTAATCCATAATACACAAAATTTGAAAAAATAAATTGTGAATTAGCTACGATTAATTATTGAACATGTTAAACCCAAGCAGACATATAAGGAATAAGAACTCAACTATGTAACCACATACCAAAACCGTAATCCATAGTCACATTAATACATCAATCGATACATAGTGACATCATCATCATTTATACATAAATGGAATGTCACATAACATGAATAAAAACCATCTAATGCATTATAAATAGATCGTAAAAGGATAACTCTATGTAATCCATAACCACAAACCATATTGAATATATCAATAATGCAGTACTAAGTCGTAAACCTTAAACACATTAAAGTAACATCATCGTCATATACACATATATACTAATATGATTCCTCACAATCAATGTTATACATAAAGGTTTTCATCTCCTTCATTGCCTAGTGTTAGTGACAAACAATACTCCATCATAAAATCTAATATGTTTCTTCTCATTTCTATGAACAAAATTTGGTGTGATGCCAAGAATAGGTGGGGCATCTAATGTCTTTATTTGAGTATGCCGCACTATCTCAACATGTACTGCATCATCCTGAAAGCCAACTATATATTAAATAAGTGAACGTAGAAAAATCTCTCAGTTAAACACATAATTAAATTAAATCATTCATTACAACTACTTGCCTCTTCAAGAGTGTCAAGTCTGATATCACTAAGATCCCAAATAGCAAACCCTTTGACACACTCTACCAAAGTGTTTACAAATGTATTAGGGTAGGGCAATGGAGTAGTGGGAACAATGGCCTCATAAATAATCACTTTGACGATAAATTTGGGAAGTGTGATGCCGTGACACTTTGCGTGTGGACTACTATCAAAAACCACTCCTCTCATAAAAACCATATCATCTGACATTAACCTGACTTCGGCCCTGTCAGGAAAAGCCTATAATAATGACAATCTCAATTGCATTAATAAATTTTTCTTGATTTCACCAAAAATAATACATAAAAGCAAGTGAGAACATTCAATAACTTACTAGTCCAGCTTTACCCTCTCTCGTCTTGATAAGCAAGAATGTTTGTGTCCCTCTCCTCGTGCCTCCCCTCATCACCCTCTCTCTCCTCAACTAGAAAATAAGTTTCAACTCTAGGATTTTTCATCTTCACCTCTCTTACCTCACGTGAAGCTATCTCTCCAATAAGATCGAGACCACAGGCTGATTGAGAAGGGGGTGTCTTATCACAAACGTCCACCTATAACAATCGATCCATCAAGACAATTAAAGTATCAACAACATAAGGCAACATACATTTTTCAAGTGCATGTTAAGTGGTTTTTTACCTCTCTTTGTTTCGCACTATGAATCGAGTGTCTCTGTTGGCGTAAGAGTTAACACAAGGGAATGTCATAATCCTACACACGCCTACAGTTAGTATATACAAAAATACACAAAAACTACATTTTATCTTTACTTACGAAAGACCAATAATTACTTATGTTATCATTCATAGGGGGGTCAACATTTTTGCTACTTGTTCCACCCTCTTCTCTAGCTTCATGTTCATGACAGAATATCAAGTTTTTGATTTCCAACCAAACATTATATATAAAATACTATACTAATCTTAAATTTACCTCTGTTCTGATATTTGAGTTTTTATTTCCTCTCACTCTCAACCAATGCTCCTCTCTCACCTTTCGCATCTCCGTTGAATCATAGGCATGCATTGCATCATCCACCTCCCTCTTTCCTTCTCGGCTCAACTCCTTGAATCGATATTTGCATTCTTTTTACAAACGCAATCAATAACCCTCCTCTACTGCAAGTAGAATCGTTACCTCAAGATGTAGTTCACATCCACCTCCCTCTTTTGCATGTATGCCCTGCTTCTATCTTGAGAGATAGGTGATTGTTTCCCCATATGCTTACGGACATGCTTACAAGGTTCCATGGAGGGAAGATTTTGTTCTACTTGCCGATGTCTATTTAGTCTATGTAACTTGAAAAACCTTACATCCCCACTATCAAGGCACATGATCCATGCTTGATGCAGACATAACGACTACGACCATTAACATATTTGGTTTTATATTCTACATGTGGCTCATGGATATCTCGAGAGAATGGGCTCAAGGACCATCGACGTATCACCATCAACTATTGGAGGATCATCTCCCTTTGCTTCATCTGTGACGCTCTTGCGAAACATGTACACACCATGTGATGTGAAGGTACTTGTATCTCACGAGTCCAAGTGCATAACTATTAGACCAACATAAAACTTTAAGTTTTTTTCAAAAGAAGTAATGTTCATGTATTCAAATATTATCATCATGGAATGTGAAGAAACGTGTATGAAAAGACATCAATTTCATAATTTTTATCCCAATAAATGACATAATTGTTCTTGCGACAAATAATTAATGTTCACAAAGTTATATATTATTGTCTCATTATTTATGTCTTCCCCAAAAACATAAGAACAGATTGTGCACATGGATCAGCCCATGTCGCCGAGCTTCCTCATGTTTCGTTCATGTGCGTTTTCATAACCATCATTGAAGCGACGCATTGTAAAAAAAGTTAAACTGAAACAAATGGTGCATTAACTTATTTATTCATATTGAGAAAATTGTGCACAATAAACGATTTGTGACGAAATTAGCCACACACATTATTTTTTTCAAAACTGGATACTCGACTCTAAATGTTTCTGAACTAAACATGAAATGTGAATTACAAGTGTGTTAAAAGAGAAGATAGGATAAATCATGATGTATCCAAAATGCCCGGGTTCTCAACCAACACTATATGATGTATCATCATATTATCTATAAATATATATAATATATACGCTAGAGACAATTCACATAATAATAGTTATTCACAATCTAATAAATAATGTATGTCTACCATTACGCAAAAAGGAAATACACATATATCATATTGAAATGTCTTTCATGGTAAGTGCTAGCAAAGCTACCACTTCTTATTTTATAGTGTCCCTAGACACTTGACATACATCTAACCTACCTCTATTAACTTTTACATGCACGTATGAACATTTCGCAATGCGAGATACACTCTCTAGCACTTGAACTCAAAGAATTGAAAGATTTACATTGGTATACACTAGTCATTTGTTTCACAACAAGCATATCATGAGAAAACACATAATTTTTCCGAACATCATGGCGTATTGCTTCTTTAAGACCCAATATCAATGCCCTATACTCAACCTGGTGGAAGGTCATAGTGGAATTTCTGACAATTGTACCTCTTTCTACTATCTTGCTTTTGTCATGGTCATATAATATGAACGATGAACATGCAAGATTTTTGGAGGTATTCGACACTCCATGAATTTCCAATCTCCAAATGGCAACCATGCTTACCTTTACAATGGACAAAAATATCATAAGAAAACATTAAAAAAATAGAATGAACACTTCTAATTTGAATTTTTCAATACAAACATCTATAATTTAACATATGACAAGGCCCTAAAACATTTTCTCCTGAGTTCGTTCATTAATAATGATTTCTTATTGGAGATTCAATGGAGTTAGTACTTTGTCTACAGACATACACTCTAAATGAGTTAATGTCATGTGTTCGTGAGTGACTTATTTTTGGGAAACATTGTATTCCTTACAATACTAAAACTTTGTATTTCGTATGTTAGACTAAAGTGCAAATATATTTTGGAATATATTGGAATCGTAATCATGGGTTTGGTTCCATTCCACTCATTTTCTGAATAGATAACTTTATGTTGCTAACATATAATTAATACAAACACAATTTACATTTTTTTTTAAAATATGTTTTCCGATAATTATGAGTTTATAAATGTAATGGGTAAATATTAAATTTGAATAAATCACTTAATAAATTGATTAGTTTATTATGAATAGATAGATTTCAATCTATTTGCAATATCAATATCTATAAACATTTGATTAGTTATAGTATTGCGAATCGACATTCCAATAATTGTTATAGCCTATAGTATTGCGAATGACATTCTAATAATTGTTATAGTTTATTCACTAAATAACCATTGTAATGTATATCTAGTATTAAAATTACATGCTTCAATGAGTACTCGAGTTCTCTAGAATTAACTCCTTTTCAAACAATATTGGTTTTCTATATTATGTATATTAAGTAGGCTACAGTGTGCATCTCTATATGAGTTGAACTCATATTACAACACTCTTTACACATAAATAAATGATTGGAAATGATAATTGCACCAATACAATCCTAAATTGGACAAATGATGATAATCCCATACTTAGTGAATTAGAAAATCATTACCATTACACATTTCCTACCTAAATATAATTTTAACATAAATGAATTTTAATAATCTAAACTTGCTATAAAAATATCTAAACATTAGTAATTTTAAAACTATAATCCATAGAAACACGTATTAATACTAAGGAAAACATATTTAATCCAATGCAAAACATATTTCATATTTAAGCTCATGTGAATCAAGAATATATTCGAACAACAAAATGAAATATATTTATGTTGGTGTGAATCAACATCCGACAAAAATTAAATATTTATATAGGTTTTTCTCAAACACGTCATAAGTTTTTTAGAACAAAACATAAAAAATAGTAACTATTTTTTTTTTTTTAGTAGCAAACTTGGAGTTACTTCCATGTGCAATCTTTTTTGCACAATTTTTTGGATCTATCATCGGTTTTATGACCGGAACTCCCATCTTTCTCAATTTATGTGGAGGCTCATACTTCTGGGCATCCTCCATCGTGTCATAAGCTAGACCATATCCTCGTGAATGTGGCCCTATAGTGCGAAACTTAGACAAATAAATAACAAAAGTTTCGGAAAATTGAGTTGGGCCTTAACCATCACTGCAATTTCTGGTTTGGGTAGCTTATTTTGTTGATGATGGTCTATATAGACCACAAATGTGGACCTCCTAAAGCATTCCTCCCTTTGGAATTTGGGAGTTGTCAACGTTATCCCTACGGGATTAGGAGGAATTGAGCTTCGTGTATTCATTTTCACCACACAAAATACAAACTGAATACAACAACACACATGCAAACAAAAATATACAATTAACATTAGTACAATACATGTCAAATCAAATATACGTCATCCATTATGATAAAATAATCACAACATCAGAAAGCTAATATCCATGACAAATTCAAGTATCGAAAAATGCCAACGGCTATCCTTCACTCAAGATGCACCCTGCCATAATATCACAACCATCCATTGTGAAAGGGACGGTTGTGATATTACGAGAGGGTGCATTTCGAGTGGAGGGTCGATGGGCAACTTTAAAAATCTCTGCTCAACACAGATATACCACCCAACTATTGATGTAGAATCCTAAGGGCAAGCCCCTTCATCACGCAATGATAGTTGGGCGTATCAATGTGGCATCCTAAGGGGAAAGCCCCTTCAGCATGCACCGATTCCTGTCTTTGCAGAGGCACTTGTCCCCATATGCCAAATTGAGAGTTAAAGTATGATATCACATAATTTTTATATCTTCAACTTTCATTAAACATTCACAACATTACAATTACCAATATTTAACAACTAATAAAATATATATATATATATATATATGATATCCACATTCACAATATTTACAACTATAATGCATCCAAGAAATCAAACTTTTCCTAATGTATTTAATTTAAAATAGCTAAGAGAAATGAAATCACAACTAACAACTTGAAGATCGCATGCATGTTTAACCAATACCAACATAATTAACTAGTCTCATACGAGTGATTAATAAACGCAAATTGTAGAAATTATCAATCCTCTATCATTTATTAACAAACACGTGAATACAATAATACCGTAATAATAAACTAGTTCACACTATTATTTAGTGTCTATATACTAAACAAAATATTTGAACACATCATTCATTTTGAAAATATGCTTCCAAACAATTGTTCGATATATTTGTACTTAAGATAAAGTTTCATGTTATATTTGTCCTTGTGTATATCAAGCACATAGATTTGTTCCTATTTACAAAGTATTAGGTAATAGATATGACATCAAATTTCTTCCTTTTCTTACAGTTTCAAATATATTAATTAATAATAATAATGAAAACTATAATTATTTTCTAAAATTTAAGGTTCAAGGTTTAGGGCTTAGGGTTTAGGGTTTAGGCCTCAAGGTTCGGGGTTTAGGGTATAAAAGTTGAAATATAAATATTGAAATGAAATAATTGATCATATTAAGAAAAGTTATATAAAAATGTTGTGGAGTTAGGAAACCTAACAAATGCATTCCTACTATTTGAATAAAATATGAATGATTAGAAATTGGACTTAGACACCCTATTAAGCACGAGCCACCAAATCTAAATAGAATGCAAATAAGTGGATATCAAAGTTAGAAACCCTATGATGCACAAAGTTCCAAATATAAATAAATTATGGGTCCCATGTCCAATAATTGAAGCTAGAAACTTTGTCAACCACATGACTTTGATTCTTCCACACTGAATATGAAAATGCATACGAACCTTAGGTTGAATAAGCATTTCTCTGAATATGATTATCTAATATGTGATCACCTTTTATAATTTAGGATAAGCTAATAAAGTTCACATTTCAAAAGGAAAAAATTAGATATAACATATGCAATAAGTTAAATTTTATTAAATCGTCAAAAAACACCATAAATATAGACATCAAGTGTTAGCATTTTTGGCATTCTAAGTCTTAAAATAATATTTCAATATTGATATCATTACACTAGCACTGAGTTTATTCGTTACCTCTACCTCCTCCCCCAATGTTGGAGATAACTCCAAGGCCTCAACACTATAACTAGTAACTATGGTTCTTCTTGTAGTCTCCCTCACGACTCTTTAACATATCTTACCAGATACTAAGGCAAGTCCACTAGTGTTGCTCGAATGAATGGGGATCCACCCACCATAAAAATTATCTTGTGAGCTTTGTCAACTCCCGAGCTCATACTATAATTGGACAATATGCCCATGTATCATATGTCCCCATATACGAGCACCACATAATATCCCCTTAATCTCATATAATCACTTGCTAATGAATTCCAAGCCAAACACACAAATAAGTGAAACTTTGCGACAATATGTAGATGTTTCCCCATTAGTATATGCATCATGAACATCTTATAAATCCGTGTCAAAAATAGAATCACTAACCTAATCACCATATTTTATAGAGCTAATATATGATAAATGTCATGGTACAAATGTACCAAATTTATACTCATGTAATGTATTATTCCTTGATCTAGCACCACTTGACACATGGCTATACAAAAAAGTGGAACATCTTAACCTAACTTGTGACAAAATACACATGTCACCATAAGATTTATAATTGCCTTATAAATATCGATAATGGTTGCAACATATACATCCCTCAACCACACTAGGTAGGAATGTAGATTATAACAATATGAGGTTTTTTCCCACCTATCTACTTCCTACCTCTGTACAATGTCATCTTGAGTGCCATAAAGCATGGGTGTACCCACAAATCAATTACCCTAATATTACAATTGTAGATCTCTTATCGACAAACTAGAATAAACTTAAGATATTGCATGTAAGGTAATAATGATCTATAGGGATCCTTTCTCAAAATAGTATTAAATAAATGACCATTCTAGAGCTAACCCACAAAAAAATACCTAGCTCACAAAGTGATCTAGGTTTGTAAGAAAAAGTTATGTCGAAAGGAGGTTATATGTTCCTTTTATATACATTGTATGTCTTTAGGGTCTCCTAGACCTAATTTAGCCTCTCTTTATAGCTATCTAGACTTGGCCTAGTACATATTTACACCTTTCTCAGGATTTGGACCTAATTTAGCCTTCCCTTTATAGTGTATTTGGACCTTTCCTAACACCCTTACCTTTGAGAGATATCTACATTGATTATACTTACTTTTTATACTCGTTTGTATACATTGCATTATACTTTTCTTTGTAGTCGTTTATTATTAGGGTTACTTGTTGTTGCAAATTAGCAGCACACCCCAGGTGTTTATCGACTTCTAGTTGACATTTTGGACATCCAGTGTGATTGCACAACATTGAATCTTTTCCCCAAGTGTGGGACTTGTAAAATGGGAAAATAATCTCCAGCTTTGAGGTTGGTTCCTCAACTCCCCGATCGAGATATATTACTTGCAAGTTATACAGAGGTTTCAAACTCAAAAATCCTACTCTAAATTCCAAAGGGGACAGAGATAGGGAATACAAAAACTGAAACTAGTGCTAATAAGGTGATGCACCAAAGGAGTGGTGAGCATTTTTTACTTCTACAGATTGACACATATCATAAAAAGGTAACAAAACTTCATGCACAAACCGATAATTGTAATAGAAGGTCGAAATGAATCAACCAATACAAACAGAGGATTAAAACTCATTCACAGAGCCTGCATTGTCATTTTTACATCAAAAACACTTGCATTACAACACCTGAGAGGCAAAATAGGTTGTAGTCTTGGAAAAGGTCTGGTTTTTCCACAAAATTCACTTTCAAAGTGAATGAGGGAGCCTGCAATACATAAAAAATGTTCAACCCTTTGAAAATGAGCCAAATCTAGATTTTACAATGCTAGAAACAACCCTAGGAGAGAGAAACATGGGAAAATGTGGGAGGGCTTCAACCACTGACCAAAAATACAATCAAATAGCATGGGCATGCTTCCTTCTCATTGCATGCTTCCTTTTGTTTGCTCAAAATCATCTCGCTCACACAATCATTTTCCTCTAACCAACTTGGTGACTTTGATCTCTATGTCATACTCCATGACACGAGTAATCCAACTCGCCCTTTTTCATTCAAGTCTCTGTTGAGGAGGAAGTCTTTAACTCCCACATGAGAAACCGAAACCGAACCTTGTTGTTTGAAACTAGATGCTTGAATTTCTTCAAGCTCCTAATTACTGCAAGAACATACTTCTCAATGAAATAATATCTCACGTCATAGTCCTCCAAGCTTTGGTGAAGAAAGCAATTGGCTACTCATCATTGTTTTTGTTCTCATTGTACCAAAATTGTAGAAATAGTATCATCACCCCCAAATGCATAGAGGATGAAATCCTTGGAGAAATCCAGTTAATAAGAGTTGGGGCTTGAGAGATGGCTTCTTTGATTGCTCCAAAATTTCTTTTCCTTCTGTCGTCCATTTGAAAGCCATGCTTTTCTTTAACATTTTGGTGATAGGTTTGACTAGGGCTGAAAATTTTGGGACAAACCTCCGAAAAAATATTATTCTCCCTAAGAAACTTTCAAGGGCCTTCTTGTGGCTTGGCAATGGTAGTGCTCTTATGGCTTCAACTCTTTCTGGATCAATTGTTAATCCCTCTTTGGAGACAATGTGGCCAAGAAGATTTCCTTTATGGGCTAAAAATACACTTTTTAGGATTCAAGGATACTCCAAATATTTTACACCTTTGGAACACTTGTCTCAAATGAAAGAGATGGTCTGCTGCATTTTTTGAAAAAACAGTGATATCATCAAGATATATGAGCACCATGTTGTTAATCAAATCCTTGAACGCCATGTCCATTGCTCTTTGGAAGGTAGCTCCAGCGTTGGATAGCACAAATGGCATTTTCTTGTATGCATAACTTCCCCATTTGGTTGTAAAGGCTTTCTTGAACTGATCTTCTTCTTTCACCATAATCTGATTGTACCCCTGAATAGCCATCAAGTAATGAAAACCTCTCAGAGCCAGCAACTACTTGTAAAATTTGCTCCATAGAAGGAAGTGGATAATGATCCTTGAGAGATGCTCTATTCAAATCTCTGAAGTCAACACACAATCTGATTTCCCCACTCTTCTTTCTAACTAGAACCAAGTTGGCCACCCAACTAGAATGCTTGATAGGGAATATGATTCTTGATTCTATCAACTTATTCAATTCTTTCCTCATGAGAGGCTCCATGTGTGGATTGATTGGCCTTTGTTTTTTCCTGATGGGCTTAGTACTTGGATCCAATTCAATGGTATGTTGAGCTAACTTGGGATTAAAACCCTTCAAATCTTCATAGCTCCAAGCAAACACATCAGGGAATTCTTGACAAAGTCTGTATGAACTCATACCTTTCTTGCTCAGTTGTCACTTTACCAACTTGGAGTGATTTGCCTTCTTCCACCAAGATGGGCACATAATCTTCTCCCTTGACTTGGATGTTTTCTTTCTCCTTCCTAAATCGATCATTAGGATTGAAAATGGACTCCAAAGTAATAAGTCCCTTTGGTAGTTTGTTGGTTCTCAAACTGTACCACTTGGTCGCCATCTTTGCTGCTCCAACTTTTCCTAATTTTTAGCTAAGAACTCACCTCTTCTTGCAAGAAATGGATGATTTCTTGATCGTTTTCAAACACTTGCCAACTTACATTGTTGTCTCTGCATTTGAAGGCCTCACAATCACATGGATGTTTGGTTGTATCTTGTCTTTTTAATGCTTTCAACAACGTCAAACGCTGCCCCAACCGCTGCAGCCTATCGCAGCTTGGTTCCCTTTTCTAGGAATGGACTTTATGCCAAAGCCCTCAAAATCTTTAATGAGGTCCCACACCCTGTTTTTGTAGAACTTGAGTAGATCATTCTTGACAAAAGATGCTGCCCCTTAACTTGGTTGACAATCAACTCACTGTCACCAAAGACTTGCAAGTTATTTTTTCCTCTCTTGATTGACCAATGCAATCCTTGTATCAAGGCTTCATATTCAGCAGTTGTTATTAGAGCTTGCAAACCGAAATCTAAAAGTTGAATAATACTTAACTCCTTGAGGTGAAACAAGCATATCTCCCCTCCCGCACCTTGTCTACTCCTTGATCCATCAAAAACAACCGCCATACCTCATTGTCATCCTTGTGGTTTGGCTTAGTGATGCAATCAATAGGCTGATTTTCTTCATGCATGCAATAGAATCCTAGCTTAGATTATTCTATTTCTTGATAAGGATCAAAAGCATGCACCTTGTTTGCCCATTCATCAAGAGTTAGATCTGGGATGCTTCCAACCTTGGTGTCAGCTTCATCAGTGCTTGGATAATATTCTTGATCAAATGCTGAACAATTGGTATTGATTTGGCTTGGAGTGTAAGGCTCAATGTGGAAGTTTGCAATAGGCTCATATCTGATTGTGGCTTTAGTTCCATATCTTGTCCTAAACAACATGTGTGACCAATCAGCAGATAAGTAACCTCCAATCTTGGCTGTGAAATCCCTTGACAGACATAGGGCAAAGAGTGGTGGAAGGTCTATTACTAAGACATCTTGCAAAACAACAACGTTGGGGCATGCATGCAATATGAGACTCAAGTTTTTAATCACTCCAACCATTATTACTCGTTTGTCACATCCAATTGCACTACCCCTTTGGATATGACTTCATATTGAAGCCCTAGCTGATCTGCTATTTTCTTGGGCATTACTGAACTACTTGCCCCAGAATCAATCATGCAATTATGTACTAATTGGTTTCCAATGATCAATGAAACATAGAATGGGGGCTTCAACATTTTACCTTGTCATCCTCCATGATTCCCTTCAGGATGGGAAACATTTGTGAGCACCTTCTCTTACATTTGGACTGCTGATTTGAAGTTGACCAGTCCTTCATGGCAGCTTGTAGCAAATCTTTTTGGCCTGGGATAGATAGTGAATCCCACATTGATATGTTTACATTTGTCTTCTTCATATGATCAATGATGTTGAATGGAGATGAAGCATCTTTTTACTGCCCCTTGGCCTGCACATTCATTCCTTACATATGGGCAAAGAACAACCGGCATCCGAGTTAGCCTAGAGCTATCTTAAGCGCAGTCCTTGTGTGTTTGGAACTGAATTTTATTTGCCAATAATTTGTGGAGTGATAGAAGGTTGTGGATTACTTGGAGCTAATGGTTGTTCCTCACCTAAATTTCTCCTTTTTGACCTTGTGTTGGCTACAACACTATGGGGAATTATTTGATTCATGCCACAAAAATTTTCTACCTGCCAGTTTACAAGTGTGGTATCATTTGCAACTAATTGATGTTGGAATGTGTCTTGTTGTTGGTTATTTCCTTAACTACCTTCACCCTCCACACCAATATTTGTCACCATTAATTCTTGATTTAAGGCACCGTTGAAACACATTGATTGGTTGTGAGGTTCATTACATGGAAAACACCAATCATACTCTTGAGCTATGTTGTTTTGTACTTACACCAATGCCTTAGAGGTAGATATAGCATTGGGATTATAGGGTTGAAATGGTCTGTTGGCAGGAGGTCTTGCTTGATTTAAATTTACAGATTGGATTGGGTGGCCTTTGAGGTTGGTATGGCTGCCTGTTAGGCTGAGCTTGAGGCTAGAAGGGAGGTCTAAAACCTTGGGCTTGCTACCTCTTGAGTGTAACCAGCTCATTGCCTAGATTTTTCAATTCCTTCATGACTTCTTGAAGTTCATTTGAGGCACTAGAAGATGAAGTAGAAGCTTCACTTGAATTATGCTTTCTAGGAGTGGGAATAGAAGATAAAATAGGCACTTGACTAGTATTTGGGCTCTCTGAACTTGGAAACAATGGCATTGGAGGCCTAGGAGCTAGCTTTCCAGCTTGAATCAAACAATTTTCAGCCGTAATGGCAATGCTATAAGCAACAAGGATAGTTGTGCCTCCCATGGATTGAATTAACATAGAAATATCAGAATTTAGAGCTTTAAGGTAATATAGAAAAGCGCCTTCTACTGCTGGCCTTACTACCACTGGAATTCTCTCCCAAGTCATTTGAAATCTAAAGTTGAAGTCAGTCAACTGCTCATTGGGAGCTCTCTTGATGGTTGTCAGCTGCTCTAAAAGGGACAAGTTATCTCCCTTTTCTCCAAACTGCTCATGGAGGGCTATACATAGCTGGTTCCAATTTTGAATAAAACTCGAGGCAAGACTCTGAACCATTGCAAACCTTTCCCTTTAAATGAAGATGCCAGTAATTTGACAGTAACTTACATCTCATTAATCTCATGGATTACACAAATATTAGCAATATCCTTAACATGATCACTAGGAGTGGTCTAATTCTCTCCAATAAAGTATGGAATGTTCTTCAATGCTGCAACTGGGATTGGATTTTGTGCATTGAGAGCAAGTGGGCTATTGCCAGTGAAAATGACATAGGGGTTGTGTTAGTGCAAAATCACAGCACCCCTGGATGCAGATTAGGCTTCTAGGTTGATCACTCAGGCATCCAGTGTGATTGCACAACATGGAAACCTCTCTCCAAGCGTGGGACTTGTGAAACCGAGAGAGGAATCTCCAGAGAAGGCTGGTTCTTGCTCCTAAACTACCTGCCACAAGCTATGCCAGTGCAGGGAAGCTAATCTAATCCTAATCTAACCATGCCAAGGAGACATAGAGAGAGAGAAGGGAGAAAACAACAAAAGCCTACACTAAAACAATGATACACCAGAGAAGGAGAATGTTGAACATCTATCAAAACTGCCATGGAACAAAGAGAGGTGAGCAATGGGAAGGATGGACAGATGCATCACAGGCCCAAGGATAGATTTCACACAGAAAATGTCCCAAAACTCCATGAACACAGCTCCAAACCTGCAATGAACATTCAAACATGCACAAATACCTACAATGAAGAGAGGCAAGAAGAGAACAAGCAAAAATGAGCAAGGATGGACAGATGCATCACAAAACACGTTTTGTTGCTTCAGAAGTTTGCACAGAACATCATTCCATTAGTAAGAGGCAAAAATGCCATTACAGAGCAGGGAGGAGGTTCTAACTCCATTTTTAACCCTAGAGAAGAAAAGAGGGGAGGGCAGAGCAGAAAAGATGAACCACCACCTCTCTAAATGAGCCAAATCTGGCTTTTTACATTACATGGGTCGAGCCCAGGGGACAGAAACGTGGGAAAACATGTAAGCCCATTCCTCATTGAATGCCAATGCATTAAATTAGCATGGAGGACCTTACCAACCCATACCCTGTCACTTTGACCGATTTGGAGGAGAATGCGACCCATTTGTATTAATTTGGACGCTAAAATGTCACTGGGTCCGCATGAGAAGAAGAATGCGACCCATTCGCATTAAAACAGGTTGTTGAAACGTCGCCTCTGGCCATTATCACGCGTCAGAGCCATTTCTTGATTTTCTCTCTCTAGACTGCACCAAAACTCGAGATTAGCCCCAGAATCATGTAGAGGATTTCACTAGCTTTCCATTGATGTCAAGAACGTGCAAATCCGAGCTCTGGATCAAAAGATATGTTGATCTGAAGATTTAGGGCACTAATGACCAAAATGGATTTTGAAATATTTCCCATGCTTCGCCACCTGGATGACACGTGGCACGCATTGATTGGCCCACGTGATTCTCTCTCCTCTACATTTCGGCGGGTGTTCTTTTGAAATCTCCTTGTGGGCCCTAGCTGGGACACGTGGCGCTATTTCATTGGTTTGGATCAGTGCTCTAAAACTCGCCCTTTGACTTTTTGACCTTTTCCCTTGTGACACGTGTCATGATTTGGTTGGTCCGGGGCTCCATTTCTCTTTTCAGTGCCCTTCGCGTCTTTTTGTCCCGAGATGTCCCAAAGTGCTTTGCTTGTGCTCATTTCGCCGATCCGGCGGTTCAGAATCTTTTTGTCCCATTTGTCCCACTTTGTTTCGAATCGCCTTGACCTTTTTTCGCCTTGGTTCGACTGGTTCGTGCTTTTTGTCCCAGATGTCCCAAATGCTTTAGGACCGTCTGTTCTCATTTCGGCCAATCCGGTCGGTTCGGGTCCTTCACGTACTCCTGCTTAAATTGTCCCGCCAAAGCGCTTAGCCAATTTTTCTTCCTCTTTCGGCCGGATCGGCTTCTCCCCGCCGCGTACTTCTGGCCCGATTGTCCCAAATGCTTAGCGGGCCGCCTGGAGGCTTTTCGGCCGATCCGCGTCTTTCTGTCCCACACGTCCCAAAGGTGTCCTTGAGCAGGACTTAGCCAATTTTCACGATTTTTCCTGGATCAACCTACTTGCCTGGGACTTGAATATTCTGATGCATGTTATCAAAATTACCCTTGGGGGTGAATTTTGGATAACAATTTGGCGACTCAGTGGGGTCATCTGCCTGCTAGATGAAAAGACCAGTAGCCTGAAGCAATCCATTGGGCATGGAGTCATAAGCAAGCCTGAAAACTGATCTGAACTTTGAAAATCTCCCTCTGAGCCACTTGAAAACCCACCGGGCATGGAGTTGTTCTCACCAAAAACCACAGAAAAGAACTGTGCAAGAGCAAAAACAGCAACACCAAAACTATGTACAAAACTAAAAATCATACATGCCCCAAATGGAACATGCAGAGTGTGCACAAGCACTTCTTCTGCTGAAAGAAAACCTAGCTACTCTACTCTAACTGGAAGCAAAGGCAAGCTAAACAAACCCTGCAATTGGTTGTGAGAAATAGCTTCCTTTCTTCAAAATTGCACCATGCAATTGATTTGCACGATCATGGCTGTTTGGATGGATGGAAAATCAACAAGAAGCTGGTCTTCTATCCAAATCATCAAGGTATCAACTGAAAAATCCAATACCTCTTTTAGTTGCTCTGCATTTGGATTGAAGAGGTATGGCAGCTGATCCTTGGTACTTTGTAGCTCATCCTCATGCCCAGAAGTGAGCATGACCGGTTGTGGCTTCTCCTTTGGCTCCAATGAAGCCAAATACCTGATTGGGCAAGGTCTGATCCATTTGATATGCCCATAGCTCTGATTTTCTACTCCAAGAATGGAGTTCTCTTGTGGACCCTCTTGAATGGATGTTGTGGAAGAAATGGTGAAATTCCTCTGTCCTTTCTCTTCCTCCAATGAAGAACATGGAAGATTAGAATCTTCCAATTTTGATTCCAAAGAGCTGCTATAAGATGCAGGCTGCTGCAATTGAATGTTGTCCTTCATGACAGCAGGCTCTGGTGTTTGGAATGTGGATGATGAAAGAGAGAATGGTGAAAACTCAACCGGTTCTCCATCAAAACAGTCCTCCAAATCTGATAGGTAAACTGCCTCATTGTTGTCCTGCTGCTCGTTTTCAACTTCCTCCATGGTGTCCTCTTGATCTGCAACTTGACCACCATGGTTTCCTTCACTCTCCAATATTGAGTTTGAGAGATCAAACTCCTCTTCAGTACTAGAACTTGAGAGAGATGAAGTGGAAAGAAGAACTGAAGGTTCTCCTGTAGCCTGCTTTGTGCTCAAAGCCCTTGGATCTGCACTTTTCTCCTCCATAGCTAGATTGTGCTCCTTTTCTTTTGGGTTTGGAGCAGCTTCTCCTTCCTCTACTACTTGAAGAGAATCTTGCTCTTGATAAAACTCTTCCTCTAGCATGAAGTTTGTCAAGTCAAACTCTTCATTCTGCTGCTCTAGAGGACAAGTTGGGACTGCAAGACCTTCTTCTTCTGCTGCAACCAAATCAGTCCTAACCACCACCTGTTCTCCAACCCTAGCCTCTTCTGTAGGCTTAACCATCAAGGGGATCTTTGTCATCCCAAACTTGGCAGCCCAAACCTTCAAGTCGTCTGTTATTTCTTTTCTGTTGGGCTCCTCTTCTTGCTGTCCTTGATGACTGATTTTTGCAAGTTTTTGTGGTGGTGGAGGCAGTGAAACCTCTTGTTTCTTTGGAGGAGGGGGTATTTTCGTTAGCTCTTGTGGAGGGGATGACTGTTTAGAAGGGAAAAGGAAAGAAGAAACGAGATGAGGTGGAAGACTAGGGGGTGGAGAAATGGATTCAACACTTGGGACAACAGATGGAGGGTTTGAAACTTGACACTGCTGAAATGAAACAGATTGGGAAAGAGGAAAAGAAAAGGCATGAGAAGATGTGCTTACCCGTTGACAAGGTTGCTGAATACTTCTCTCATACACCTCTATTTCTTCAATCCACTTTGCAAGCAAAGGCAGCGTTGCAATCATGAAGTCAAGCTTCTCCTGAGGGCTGTAATGCCTTGGAAAAGGTCCCACCCATGGACAGGGTGCTCCACAACCGATTCCAAGAGCTTTCATTTGTGCTTGAGCCCTGGACTGCGCCATCCCCACCTCCATCTTTTGGATTTTCTCCAACAGACCAGCATCTTGGATCTGATGGTCTTCATTGTATGCATACTCTTGCTCTTGGAAAGCTTCATAGCCAAAATGACTTTGGCACTGCTGCTCATATGGGTATGCATATTGATCTTGAATCTACTCAAAATGCTGATTTGGAGGATTTGTAAAACATGTTGGAGGTGGAATATACTGTTGTTGTTGATGTGAATTCCATGATGGAAACAAAGTCATGATTGCACAACTTCATGGAATGGAAAAGAATGAAAGGGATGGAAAGAAAGATGGATGAAAAATGGATGGAAACGGGTCTGCAAGCTCAGAGAAATGGGTTGCTGATCAGATGGAGTCACCAGATGTGTTTGCAAGTGCCTCCAAAGGCTGAAATCTTCACAGGAACACACCAACCTGCAAAAGATGAAGTGAAAGACCTCTAAGGTCCCACCGGGCGTGCCAGAACTGTTAGTGCAAAATCATAGCACCCCTGGATGCAGATCAGGCTTCTAGGTTGATCACTCAGGCATCCAGTGTGATTGCACAACATGGAAACCTCTCTCCAAGCGTGGGACTTGTGAAACCGAGAGAGGAATCTCCAGAGAAGGCTGGTTCTGCTCCTAAACTACTCCGCCACAAGTTATGCCCAGGTGCAGGAAGCTAATCTAATCCTAATCTAACCATGCCAAGGAGACATAGAGAGAGAGAAGGGAGAAAACAACAAAAGCCTACACTAAAACAGCGATACACCGAGAAGGAGAATGTTGAACATCTATCAAAACTGCCATGGAACAAAGAGAGGTGAGCAATGAGAAGGATGGACGGATGATGCATCACAGCCCAAGGATAGATTTCACACAGAAAATGTCCCAAAACTCCATGAACACAGCTCCAAACCTGCAATGAACATTCAAACATGCACAAATACCTGCAATGAAGAGAGGCAAGAAGAGAACAAGCAAAAACGAGCAAGGATGGACAGATGCATCACAAAACACGTTTTGTTGCTTCAGAAGTCTGCACAGAACATCATTCCATTAGTAAGAGGTAAAAACGCCATTACAGAGCAGGGAGGAGGTTCAAACTCCATTTTTAACCCTAGAGAAGAAAAGAGGGGAGGGCAGAGCAGAAAAGATGAACCACCACCTCTCTAAATGAGCCAAATCTAGCTTTTTACATTGCATGGGTCGAGCCCAGGGGACAGAAACGTGGGAAAACGTGTAAGCCCATTCCTCATTGAATGCCAATGCATTAAATCAGCATGGAGGACCTTACCAACCCATACCCTATCACTTTGACCAATTTGGAGGAGAATGCGACCCATTTGTATTAATTTGGCTGCTAAAATGTCACTTCTGGCCGTGCTAGAAGAAGAATGCGACCCATTAGCATTAAAACAGGTTGTTGAAACGTCACCTCTGGCCATTATCACGTGTCAGAGCTGTTTCTCAATTTTCTCTCTCCAGACTACACCAAAACTCAAGATTAGCCCTAGAATCATGTAGAGGATTTCACTAGCTTTCCATTGATGTCAAGAACGTGCAAATCTGAGCTCTGGATCAAAAGATATGTTGATCTGAAGATTTAGGGCATGGAACAGACCAAAATGGATTTTGAAATATTTCTGTGCTTTGCCACCTGGATGACACGTGGCACGCATTGATTGGCCACGTGATTCTCTCTCCTCTACATTTCGGCGGGCGTTCTTTTGAAATCTCCTTGTGGGCCCTAGCTGGGACACGTGGCGCTATTTCATTGGTTCAGATCAGTGCTCAAAACTCGCCCTTTGACTTTTTGACCTTTTCCCTTGTGACACGTGTCATGATTTGGTTGGTCCGCAGCCTGCCGGCTCTTTCGCGCCCTTCGCGTCTTTTTGTCCCGGATGTCCCAGTGCTCCTTGTGCTCATTTCAGCCGATCCGGCTGGTTCAGGTCTTTTTGTCCCATTTGTCCCACTTTGTTTCGGACTGCCTTGACCTTTTTCGCCCGGTTCGGCCGGTTCGCGCCTTTTTGTCCCAGATGTCCCAAATGCTTTAGGACCGTTTGTTCTCATTTCGCCGATCTGGCCGGTTCGGGTCCTTCGCATACTCCTGCTTCGAACTCGTCCCGCCAAAGAAGCTTAGCCAATTTTTCTTCCTCTTTCGACCGGATTGGCTTCGCCCCGCCGCGTATTTCTAGCCCGATTGTCCCAAATGCTTAGCGGGCCACCTGGAGGCTTTTCGGCCGATCCACGTCTTTCTGTCCCACACGTCCCAAAGGCGTCCCTTGAGCAGGACTTAGCTAATTTTCACAATTTTTCCCGATCAACCTACTTGCCCGGGACTTGAATATTCGATGCATGTTATCAAAATTACCCCGGGGGTGAATTTTGGATAACAGGTTGTTTTGTGCCATTTTGATTGGCCTTAGAACCCTTGTTGATTGAATGAAAGGCCTACTTGGTGGAGGAGTTGATAGAGTTCATTTCTTTGGAGATGGAGACCTTTGAATTATCCTCCCTCTTTGCCTTCTTCTTTGAGATAACTGTAGGTTTTCAAATAGCACCTCTTCTTCTCCAACTCTTGACCTTGTGGTGATTCTTCTCATGGGTTTTCGGTCTACACCGCTAAAACCAGCTAATTCTTCTTCCTTGCGCCGCTAGATGTGTAATTTAGGGCTCTTTTGAGCAAGAAACTTACAACAAATGCACATCAATTTTGTTGCAATGAAGATGAAGACCTTTAAGGTCCCACCAGTATGCCAAAACCTGTTGTTGCAAATCAGCAACACCCCGGTGTTTATCGACTTCTAGTTGACATCTTGGACATCCAGTGTGATTGCACAACATTGAATCTTTTCCCCAAGTGTGGGACTTGTAAAATGGGAAAAGAATCTCCAGTTTAGAGGCTAGTTCCTTAACTCCCCTGATAAGATATATTACTTTCAAGTTATACACAAAGTTTTCAAACTTAAAAATCCTACTCTAAATTCCAAAGGGGACAGAGATAGGGAATGCAAAAAAAAACTGAAACTAGTGCTAATAAGGTGATGCACCAAAGGAGTGGTGAGCATTTTTACTTCTGCAGATTGACACAGTTCATAAAAATGCAACAAAACTTCATGCACAAACTGATAACTATAATGGAAGGTCATAAATGAATCAAATAACACAAACAGAGGATTAAAACTCATTCACAGAGCCTGTATTGTCATTTTACATAAAAAAACACTTGCATTACAACACCTAAGAGGAAAAATAGGTTGCAGTCTTGGAAAAGGTCTGGTTTTTCCACAAAATTCACTTTCAAAGTGAATGAGGGAGCCTGCAATACATAAAAATGTTCAACACTTTGAAAATGAGCCAAATCTGGCTTTTACAATGCCGAAACGACCCCCAGAGAGAGAAATGCGGGAAAATGTGGGATGGCTTCAACCACTAAGAAACAACACAATCAAATAGCATGGGCATCCTTACAGGCCCACCCCCGACATTTTTTGTCATGCAGGGAGAGAATGCGAGCCATTCTTCATTAAAAATGGTGGTTGAAACGTCATATCTATCCATGACCACGTGCCAGAGGCGTTTTTTGATTTTCTCTCTCTAAACTCCATAAAAATACAAAAATAACCTCATAATCTTGTATATAATTTCACCAGCTTTCCATTGATATAAAGAATGTGAAAAACCGAGCTCTGATCGAAAGATATGGCCGTTTGAAATTTTAGGGCAAAACAGGGCCAAATCGGATTAGCGGGCGAAATCTTTTAAATTTTCCACTTTTTGCATTTGGGAAAATTTCCCAAAAAATCCCCACACTCCACCTTTTTGGGTGCCACGTGACATGTTTTGATTGGACGCGGGCCCTCTGCACTTCATTTTCCTTTGTTTTCGCCATTGGAAAATTTTCAAAAAATTCCCCGTTGGGTCGATGAGTTGAGGACACGTGGCGAAACCTCATTGGTTGCGAGATTTTCCTTTTCCGTTTTTCTGAGGGCCTTTCCTATATTTTTACCGCCACCTTGACACGTGGTGAGATTCCATTGGTTCGCGCTTCGGGGGGTGATTTTTCCTTTGAAATTTCCTTCCTTTTCCTTTGGGAAAATTTCCCAAATTCTCCCCGCCTTCCACCGGTCCGAGACACGTGGCATCATCTCCTTCGCCACGGAACCTGGGCAAACATTTTTCCTTTTGCACAATCCCTTTGGGAAAAATTTCCAATCTCCTCCCGCGCTCTGTCGGTCCGCATGCCCATGGACATGTGGCGGGCTCTGACTGGTCGGCGGGGCCACGGGTCAACAATTTTCCTTTTCCTTTTTCCCAACACTTTGCCAAAATTTTAAGTTCCCCCCGTGGTCCGTGGGTCTTGAGACACGTGGCATGAGGTCATTGTATGCGGGCCCCGCATGAAAAATTTGACCTTGCGCCCGCAAAATATTTTGCAAAAATTTTAACTTAACCTCCACGCTCCACCGGTCTAAGGCCATAGGACACGTGGCACAATGTGGTTGGGCACGGGCCTGCCCCGAGAGATTTTTTCATGTCACCAACACTTAGTCATTTTTCCAATTTTTCCCCCCTTTGGACATGTGGCGCAATCCAATTGGACGGCAGACCTGCGGGGTGAAATATCCCTTTTTAAATTTTGTTAAACACTTGGTAAAAATCCAAGTTTCCCTCCGACCCCCGCCGACTTCCTTGGACACGTGGCATCATCCCATTGGCTGTGAGCCTTCCAGGGGAAAATTTCCCACAAAAACTCCGTTGAGCCATAACTTCAAAAATACATGGAGTTAGGAGGAAAAATTTACCTTTCTGGAAAGCTAAGAAGAAGCTCTATCCAATGGTGTCATTTCCAAGAAGTTTTGAGTGCTTGAAAAGCAAAAATTATGACCGAGGGACAAGAGAGGGAAGGATGAAGGGAGTTAGCCACAAAATGAGCAAGGGGCACATTTTGGATAATAGTGTTGATATGGCCAAAACAACAACGAATAGTTACAACCATCAACCAAGCTGAAACCCACCTCATAAAACAAGCATACATATTGATATGTATATAGTTGAAAGTCACTAAAACTATCAAAGGAGTCAAACACAATGCCACAGACATAATTTCATTGTGTTGCATTAAGCTCCATTTCTGGCCTATCTAGGTCTGCCACTCTTGCATACCTGATACTGATAGTAAATGATAATAAAAATTTAAAAATAACTGAGATCTCATAATGAACGGTATAACAGAAAACACATAATGATGTGTAATAACACCATAAACTAACATTTTAGTTATTTATCCCTCTTTAGTTGCATGATGATGATATTGCAAAATATCTGGTACGATCTCTCCCTTGTAGGAATTGAGCAACAATAGTTAATTCACTCTATGTTCAAATGGCTGAAAGGTAGCCTTTGTTCGACCATGTTGTCAACATTGCATGGTGCATCAAAGAGCTTTGATGAGATATGTGTGCTATGAATGAATTTTTCTTGTTGGAATTTGTGTAAAAACTATTTTGGTGTTGTTGATTATAATTTTAAAAATCCACACAAACCTCTGGAAATATAATTTTAAAAATCCCAACTAAGTATGACTAAATAAATATGCGATATTGTGGGATATGTACAAATGGGAATGTGTGCAACATGAACTATTTCAACCTTTAGAGTTGTGAGGAGTGCAATTGTGACTATGTGAAGAAGTTTGAAGAAATTCAACTTTTAGAGTTATGTAGGGGTGTAAATAAAATTGAATTTGTGTGCCTTAAAATAGTAGACACCCGAACCACACATGTGATTTACAATATCATATCTACATAAACAAAGTACACTTGGAATATTTATAAACTTTAGTAAGTGATTGGGAAAGTTGGCCTTTTTCCTAGCTTGTCAGATTTCAATCTTTAGTAAGTGAAAACAAGGTGTATACATATACTCTACCCAAAGTTCATTACATGCCATTATAGTGTAATTTGAGATGGTGATTTCGAAATGGACCTACTATACCAAAATCTAGGTAAATAACTATAAAGAAGTAATAACTTAAGAAGTTAAACATAATGAAATATGCATACCTTTACTTAAGTTTCTACGTTCAAGTGAATGGATGTTGGATCCATCATCTCGACCACATGTAACATTTTAAAAATTACTCATGGTAATCATATCCAAAATGTGCCCCTTGCTCATTTTGTGGCTAACTCCCTTCATCCTTCCCTCTCTTGTGCCTTAGTCATAATTTTTGCTTTTCAGCACTTAAAACTTCTTGGAAATGACACCATTGGATAGAGCTTCTTCCCATCTTTCCGAGAAAGGTAAAGTTTTCCTCCTAACTCGTTGTATTTTTGAAGTTATGGCTCGGCAGATTTTTTGTGAGAAATTTTCCCCTAGAAGGCCCACGGTCAATGGGATGATGCCACATGTCCAAGGAAGTCGGTGGGGGTCGAAGGGAAACTTGGATTTTTTACCAAGTGTTTGGCAAAATTTAAAAAGGGATATTTTTCCCAGCAAGTCCGCCGTCCAATTGGATTGCGCCACGTGTCCAAAGGGGGAAAAATTGGAAAAATGACTAAGTGTTGGCGACATGAAAAAATCTCCGGCGAGGCCCACGCCCAACCACATTATGCCACGTGTCCTATGGCCTCGGACCGGCGGAGCGCGGAGGTTAAGTTAAAATTTTGCAAAATATTTTGTGAGGGTGCAAGGTCAAATTTTTCCCACGAGGCCCACATCCAATGGCCTCATGCCACGTGTCTCAAGACCCATGGACCGTGGGGGGAACTTAAAATTTTGGCAAAGTGTTGGGAAAAAGGAAAAGGAAAATTGTTGGCCCGTGGCCCCGCCGACCAGTCAGAGCCCGCCATGTGTCCATGGGCACACGGACTAGTGGAGCGTGGGAGGAGATTGGAAATTTTTCCCAAAGGGATTGCGTAAAAGGAAAAATGTTTGCCCGGGCCCGCGATGAATGAGATGATGCCACGTGTCCCGGACCGGCGGAAGGTGGGGAGAATTTGGGAAATTTTCCCAAAGGAAAAGGAAGGAAATTTCAAAGGAAAAATCACCCCCAAGTGCGAACCAATGGAATCTCACCACGTGTCCAGTGGTGGTAAAAATACAGGAAAGGCCACGTAGAAAAAATGGAAAAGGAAAAGCCCGCAACCAATGGGGTTTCGCCATGTGTCCTCAACTCATCGGCCTGGCGGGAATTTTTGGAAAATTTTCCAATGGCGAAAACAAAGGAAAATGAAGCGTAGAGGGCCCGCGTCCAATCAAAACATGCCATGGAACTCGGAAAGGTGGAGCATGGGGATTTTTTGGAAATTTTCCCAAATGCAAAAAAGTGGAAAATTTAAAAAATTTTGCCCGCCAATCCGATTTGGCCTTGTTTTGCCCTAAAATTTCAAACGGCCATATCTTTCGATCCAGAGCTCGTTTTTCACATTCTTTATATCAATGGAAAGATGGTGAAATTATCTATAATATTCCATGGTTAGTTTGTATTTTGATGGATTTTGGAGAGAGAAAATCAAAAAATTCCTCTAGCACGTGGTCATGGACATAAATGACGTTTCAACCACCATTTTTAATGAAGAATGGCTCGCATTCTCTCCCAGCATGGTGAAAAATGTCAGGGGATGGGCTGTAAGGATGCCCATGCTTGTTTGATTGTATTTTTGGTCGGTGGTTGAAGCCCTCCCGTTTTCCCACGTTTTCCCACGTTTCTCTCTGGGGTCATTTCGGCATTGTAAAAGCCAGATTTGGCTCATTTTCAAAGGGTTGAACATTTTTTATGTATTGCAGGCTCCCTCATTCACTTTGAAAGTGATTTTGTGGAAAAAATATACCTTTTCCAAGATTGCAAAATTTTTTCCTCTCAGGTGTTGTAATGCAAGTGTTTTTGATGTAAAATGACAATGTAGGCTCTGTGAATGAGTTTTAATCCTCTGTTTGTATTGTTTGATTCATTTCTGACCTTCCATTACAGTTATCAGTTTGTGCATGAAGTTTTGTTGCATTTTTATGAACTGTGTCAATCTGTAGAAGTAAAAATGCTCACCACTCCTTTGGTGCATCACCTTATTAGCACTAGTTTCAGTTTTTTTGCATTCTCTATCTCTGTCCCCTTTGGAATTTAGAGTAGGATTTTGAGTTTGAAACCTCTATATAACTTGCAAGTAATATACCTGATCAGGGGAGTTGAGGAACTAGCCTCTAAACTGGAGATTCTTTTCCCATTTTACAAGTCCCACACTTGGGGAAAAGATTCAATGTTGTGCAATCACACTGGATGTCCAAAATGTCAACTAGAAGTCTGATCAACATCCAGGGGTGCTGCTGATTTGCAACAACAGTTTTGGCACACCGGTGGGACCTTAGAGGTCTTCATCTTCATTGCAACAAAATTGATGTGCATTTGTTGCAAGTTTCTTGCTCAAAATAGCCCTAAATTGCACATCTGGCGACTCTAAGGAAGAAGAATCAACTGGTTTTAGTAGTGTAGACCTGAAAACTCATGAGAAGAATCACCACAAGGTCAAGAGTTGGAGAAGAAGAGGTGATATTTGAATATCTACAAATATCTCCAAGAAGAAGACAAGAGGGAGGAGAATTCAAAGGTCTCCATCTCCACCAAACAAAACTCTATCAACTCCTCCACCTAGTAGGCCTTTCATTCAATCAACAAGGGTTCTAAGGCCAATCAGAATGGCACAAAACAACCCCTATGTCAATTTCACTGGCAGCAGCCCACTTGCTCTCAATGCACAAAATCCAATCCCAGTTGCAGCATTGAAGAACATTCCATACTTTACTGGAGAGAATCAGACCACTCCTGGTGATCATGTTAAGGATATTGCTAATATTTGTGCAATCCATGAGATCAATGAGATGCAAGTTGTTGTCAAATTGCTGGCATCTTCATTCAAAGGGAAAGATTTGCAATGGTTCAGGAGTCTTGCCTCAGGTTCTATTCAAAATTGGAACCAGCTATGTATAGCCCTCCATGAGCAGTTTGGAGAAAAGGGAGATATCCCTTTTGGAACAGCTGACAACCATCAAGAGAGCTCCCAATGAGCAGCTGACTGACTTCAACTTCAGATTTCAAATGACTTGGGAGAGGATTCCAGTGGCAATAAGGCCAGCGTGTAGAAAGGTGCTTTTCTATATTACCTTAAAGCTTTAAATTCTGATATTTCTATGTTGATTCAATCCATGGGAGGCACAACTATCCTGTTGCTTATAGCATTGCCATTAGGGCTGAAAATTGTTTGATTCAAGTTGGCAAGCTAGCTCCTAGGCCTCCAATGCCATTGTTTCCAAGTTTAGAGAGCCCAAATACTAGTCAAGTGCCTATTTTAGCTTCTATTCCCACTCCTAGAAATCAAAATTCAAGTGAAGCTTCTACTTCATCTTCTAGTGCCTCAAATGAACTTCAAGAAGTCATGAAGCAATTGCAAAATCTAGGCAATGAGCTGGTTACACTCAAGAGGTAGCAAGCCCAAGGTTTTAGACCTCCCTTCCAGCCTCAAGCTCAGCCTAACAGGCAGCCATACCAACCTCAAAGACCACCCAATCCAGCTGTAAATTTAAATCAAGCAAGACCTCCTGCCAACAGACCATTTCAGCCCTATAATCCCAATGCTATATCTACCTCTAAGGCATTGTTCTCGGTCAAAACAACATAGCTCAAGAGTATGATTGGTGTTTTCCATGTAATGAACCTCACAACCAGTCTATGTGTTTCAACGGTGCCTTAAATCAAGCATTAATGGTGACAACTACTGGTGTGGAGGGTGAAGGTAGTCAAGGAAATAACCAACAACAAGACACATTCCAACAGCAATCAGCTCCAAATGATACCACACTTGTAAACTGGCAGTAAAGATTTTTGTGGCATGAATCAAATAATTCCCCAAAGTGTTGCAGCCAACACAAGGTCAAAAAGGAGAAATTTGGGTGAAGAACAACCATTAGCTCCAAGCAATCCACAACCTTCTATCACTCCACAAATTATTGGCAAACAAAATTCAGTTCCAAACACGCAAGGACTGCTAAGATAAGATAGCTCCTAAGCTAACTCAGATGCCAGTTGTTGCTGCCCATATGCAAGGAATGAATGTGCAGGCCAAGGGATGGCAAAAGATGCTTCATCTCCATTCAACATCATTGATCGGATGAAGAAGGAAAATGTAAACATATCAATGTGGGAGTCACTATCTATCCCAGGCCAAAGAGATTTGCTACAAGTTGCCATGAAGAAGGACTAGTCAACTTCAAATCAACGAGTCCAAATGCAGAGAAGGTGCTCACAAATGTTTCCCATCTGAAGGGAATCATGGAGGATGACAAGGTAAAATGTTGAAGCCCCCATTCTATGTTTCATTGATCATTGGAAACCAATTAGTACATAATTGCATGATTGATTCCAGGGCAAGTAGTTCAGTAATGCCCAAGCAAATAGCAGATCAGCTAGGGCTTCAATATGAATTCATATCCAAAGGGGTAGTGCAATTGGATGGGACAGCAGTAACAATGGTTGGAGTGATTAAAAACTTGAGTCTTACTTTACATGCATGCCCCAACGTTGTTGTTTTGCAAGATGTCTCAGTAATAGACCTTCCACCGCTCTTTGCCCTATGTCATCAAGGGATTTCACAGCCAAGATTAGAGGTTACTTATCTACTGATTGGTCACACATGTTGTTCAGGAAAAGATATGGAACTAAAGCCACAATCAGATCTGAGCCTATTGCAAACTTCCACATTGAGCCTTACACTCCAAGCCAAATCAATACCAATTGTTCAAATTTGATCAAGAAGATTATCCAAGCACTGATGAAGCTGACACCAAGGTTGGAAGCATCCCAGATCTAACTCTTGATGAATGGGCAAACAAGGTGCATGCTTTTGATCCTTATCAAGAAATAGAAGAATCTAAGCTAGGAGTCTATTGCATGCATGAAGAAAATCAGCCTATTCCTAGCATCACCAAGCCAAACCACAAGGATGACAATGAGGTATGGCAATTGTTTTTTGATGGATCAAGGAGTAGAAAGGTGCAGGAGGGGGGAGCTATGCTTGTTTCACCTCAAGGAGTTAAGTATTATTCAACTTTTAGATTTCATTTTGCATGCTCTAATAACACTGCTTGAATATGAAGCCTTGATACAAGGATTGCATTGGTCAATCAAGAGAGGAATAAAGAACTTGCAAGTCTTTGGTGACAGTGAGTTGATTGTCAACCAAGTTAAGGGGCAGCATGTTGTCAAGAATGATCTACTCAAGTGCTACAAAAATAGGGTGTGGGACCTCATTGAAGATTTTGAGGGCTTTGGCATCAAATCCATTCCTAGAAAAGAGAACCAAGCTGCTGACAGGCTTGCAGCAGTTGGGGCAGCCTTTGACGTTGTTGAAAGCATTCAAAAAGACAAGGTACAGCCAAACATCCATGTGATTGTGAGGCCTTCAGTGCCAGACAACAATGTAAGTTGGCAAGTGTTTGAAAATGATCAGCAAATCATCCATTTCTTGCAAGAAGAGGCTGAGTTCTCAGCTAAAAATCAGGAAAAGTTGGAGCAGCAGTATGGTGACCAAGTGGTATAGCTGAGAACCAACAAACTACCAAAGGGACTTATTACTTTGGAGTCCATTTTCAATCCTAATGATCAATTTAGGAAGGAGAAAGCAAACATCCAAGTCAAGGGAGAAGATTATGTGCCCATCTTGGTGGAAGAAGGCAAATCACTCCAAGTTGGTAAAGTGACAACTGAGCAAGAAAGGTATGAGTTCATATAGCTTTGTCAAGAATTCCTTGATGTGTTTACTTGGAGCTATGAAGATTTGAAGGGTTTCAATCCCAAGTTAGCTCAACATACCATTGAATTAGATCCAAGTACTAAGCCCATCAGGAAAAAACAAAGGCCAATCAATCCACACATGGAGCCTCTCATGAGGAAAGAATTGAATAAGTTGATAGAATCAAGAATCATATTCCCTATCAAGCATTCTAGTTGGGTGGCCAACTTGGTTCCAGTTAGAAAGAAGAGTGGAGAAATCAGATTGTGTGTTGACTTCAGAGATTTGAATAGAGCATCTCTCAAGGATCATTATCCACTTCCTTCCATGGAGCAAATTTTACAAATATTTGTTGGCTCTAAGAGGTTTTCATTACTTGATGGCTATTCGAGGTACAATCAAATTATGGTGAAAGAAGAAGATCAGTTCAAGACAGCCTTTACAACCAAATGGGGAACTTATGCATATAGGAAAATGCCATTTGGGTTGTCCAACACTGAGCTACTTTCCAAAGAGCAATGGACATGGCGTTCAAGGATTTGATTAACAACATGGTGCTCATATATCTTGATGATATCACTGTTTTTTCAAAAAATGCAGCAGACCATCTCTTTCATTTGAGACAAGTGTTCCAAAGGTGTAGAAGATTTGGAGTATCCTTGAATCCTAAAAAGTGTATTTTTTTAGCCCATTAAGGAAAGCTCCTTGGCCACATTGTCTCCAAAGAGGGATTAGTAATTGATCCAGAAAGAGTTGAAGCCATAAGAGCACTACCATTGCCAAGCCACAAGAAGGCCCTTGAAAGTTTCTTGGGGAGAATAAATTTTGTTCGGAGGTTTGTCCCAAATTTTGCAGCCCTAGTCAAACCTATCACCAAAATGTTAAAGAAAAGCATGGCTTTCAAATGGAAAGCAGAAGGCAAAGAAATTTTGGAGCAATCAAAGAATCCATCTCTTAAGCCCCAACTCTTATTAACCCGGATTTCTCCAAGGATTTCATCCTCTATGCATTTGGGGGTGATGATATTATTTCTACAATTTTGGTACAACAGAACAAAAACAATGATGAGCAGCCAATTGCTTTCTTCAGCCAAATCCTGGAGGACTATGAGGTGAGATATTCTTTCATTGAGAAGCATGTTCTTGCAGTAATCAGAAGCTTGAAGAAATTCAAGCATCTAGTTTCAAACAACAAGGTTCAATTGTTGGTTTCTCATGTGGGAGTTAAAGACTTCCTCCTCAACAAAGACTTGAATGAAAAAAGGGTAGGTTGGATTACTCGTGTCATGGAGTATGACATAGAGATCAAAGTCACCAAGTTGGTTAGAGGAAAAGGATTGTGTGAGCAGCTGATTTTGAGCAAACAAAAGGAAGCATGTAATGAGAAGGAGGTTGTTTTGGCGTTGCAAGACAACCATGAGCAAGGAAGCACTCAAGAGGAAAATAATGGTGTCCTCACTCCTTGCTGGACCCAAGACATAATGCACTTCCTAAGCACAGGTCTATGCCCTCCAGAGATGAACAAAACCAAAAGAAGACACTTCAGATTGCAGGCTGTCCCATATGCCCTTGTTGATGGTGTTTTGTTCAAAAAGGATGTGAATGGAGTGCTGCTGAGATGCATTGGTACAAATCAGATTCATAGGATGTTGGAAGAGTTCCATGGTGGACCAGCTGGTGGTCATTTTGCACTAAGAGTGACAGCTCTAAAGATCATGAGGGTTGGCTATTATTTTCCCAAGATTTTCAGTGATTGTTATGCATGGATCAAGAGGTGCAAGAATTGTGCATTCTTCACGGGTAAAGAGAGGCTAGTTGCCCTTCCATTGCATCCAATTTCAGTTGACCAGCCATTCATGCAATGGGGTTTGGACTTCATTGGAGTCATTAATCCCAATTCAAGCCAAGGGCACAAATGGATTTTAACAGCAAAACTATTACTTCACCAAGTGGACTGAAGCAGTAGCACTCAAGGAAGCGAATGAATCTAGCATCCTAGATTTCTATGAGGGAATAACAACCAGATTTGGCATACCTGACTACAATAATATCAAATAATGCATTGGCATTCATTGGGTCCAAGGTGACTGAATGGGCTGTTAAGAATGGGATCTACCTAAGTACTTCATCAAAATATTACCCTCAAGGTAATGGCCAGGCTGAATCTACAAACAAGAACTTGTTAAGGATCATTAGGAGAACTCTTGATGAAAATCAGAGATCTTGGCATACCAAATTGAAATCAGCTTTATGGGTTGATAGGATAACTCCCAAAAGATCTACAGTAACTCCCCATTCAAGCTTGTTTATGGAAGAGAGGCAATTTTTCCCATGTCACTTGAGTTGCCAACATTGGAACTCATGAAACAATTGGAGTTTGTTGGAGTTTGGGCCCATGGAGGTTAGATATGTAGAATTGATGGAGCTCCAAGAAATCAAAAATCAAGCATCCCAAGCAATGGAGAAGGATCAAGCTTTGATCAAGAAGACCTTTGATAGGAAGGCCAAGAATAGATCTTTCCAAGTTGGAGATCTAGTGTTAAAATGGGATGCGACAGAGAAAAAAACCGGAAGGCATTCAAAATTTGATGCCATTTGGAGTGGCCCATACATGGTCACAAAGTGTAAGGATAACAATGCTTTCCAATTGTCTTCATTGGATGGCAAAGAATTGCAGATTCCAGTCAATGGAATCCATCTAAAGCATTGCTACTAAAGGGAATTCTCCACCTTGTACATATTAGCTTAGGTTTTCATTCCTCCAAGTGCTTGTGCACATTGTTTCTTGTAGATTAGTTTGCTTTCCCTAAGTGCTTTGGCACAAGCTTGTTGTTCCTGGAAATGTGTTTGTAGGCCTTGCTCCATCAGGTGATGTTCCACCCTCCATCTTCCTCCTTGCAGTGTTCTAATCAGTTGGGGTACCAAGTAGAGAATTTAATGACTCCATGCCCAATGGATTGCTTCAGAAACTGGTAACTTCATCCAGTAGGCAGATGACCCCTCTGAGTCACCAAAATTGTTATCCAAAATGTGCCCCTTGCTCATTTTGTGGCTAACTCCCTTCATTCTTCCCTCTCTTGTGCCTCAGTCATAATTTTTGCTTTTCAGGCACTCAAAACTTCTTGGAAATGACACCATTGGATAGAAGCTTCTTCTCATCTTTCCAGAAAGGTAAAGTTTTCCTCCTAACTCCATGTATTTTTGAAGTTATGGCTCGGTGGAGTTTTTGTGGGAAATTTTCCCCTTGAAGACCCGCAGCCAATGGGATGACACCACGTGTCCAAGGAAGTGAGCGGGGATCGAAGGAAACTTGGATTTTTACCAAGTGTTTGGCAAAATTTAAAAAGGGATATTTCACCCCGCAGGTCCGCCATCCAATTGGATTGTGTCACGTGTCCAAAGGGGGAAAAATTGGAAAAATGACTAAGTGTTGGAGACATGAAAAAATCTCCGGGGCAGGCCCGCGCCCAACCACATTGTGCCACGTGTCCTATGGCCTCGGACCGGCGGAGCGCGGAGGTTAAGTTAAAAATTTTGCAAAATATTTTGTGAGGGCGCAAGGTCAAATTTTTCCCGCGGGGCCCGCATCCAATGGCCTCATGCCACGTGTCTCAAGACCCACGGACCATGGGGGGAAACTTAAAATTTTGGCAAAGTGTTGGGAAAAAGGAAAAGGAAAATTGTTGGCCCGTAGCCCCGCCGACCAATCAAAGCCCGCCACGTGTCCATGGGCACGCGGGCCAGCAGAGTGGGGAGGAGATTGGAAAATTTTCCCAAAGGGATTGTGCAAAAAGGAAAAATGTTTGCCCAGGGCCCATGGCGAATGAGATGATGCCACGTGTCCTGGACCGGCGGAAGGCGGGGAGAATTTGGGAAATTTTCCCAAAGGAAAAAGAAGGAAATTTCAAAGGAAAAATCACCCCCAAGCGTGAACCAATGGAATCTCACCATGTGTCCAGGTGGTGGTAAAAATATAGGAAAGGCCCGAGAAAAATGGAAAAGGAAAATCCCACAACCAATGAGGTTTGCCACGTGTCCTCAACTCATCGGCCCGGCGGGGAATTTTTGGAAAATTTTCCAATGGCGAAAACAAAGGAAAATGAAGCGTAGAGGGCCTGCATCCAATAAAAATGTACCACATGGCACCCAGAAAGGTGGAGCACGGGGATTTTTTGGGAAATTTTCCCAAATGCAAAAAAGTGGAAAATTTTAAAAATTTTACCCGCCAATCCGATTTGGCCCTGTTTTGCCCTAAAATTTCAAACGGCCATATCTTTCGATCCAGAGCTCGTTTTTCACATTCTTTATATCAATGGAAAGCTGGTGAAATTATATACAATATTCTAGGGTTATTTTTTATTTTGATGGAGTTTGGAGAGAGAAAATCAAAAAACGCCTCTGGCACATGGTCATGGACAAAAATGACGTTTCAACCACCATTTTTAATGAAGAATGGCTCGCATTCTCTCCCAGCATGGCAAAAAATGTCAAGGGATGGGCCTGTAAGGATGCCCATGCTATTTGATTGCATTTTTGGTCGGTGGTTGAAGCCCTCCCACGTTTTCCCGTGTTTCTCTCTCCTGGGGTTGTTTCTGGCATTGTAAAAGCCAGATTTGGCTCATTTTCAAAGGGTTGAACATTTTTATGTATTGCAGGCTCCCTCTTTCACTTTGAAAGTGATTTTGTGGAAAAACCAAACCTTTTCCAAGACTGCAACCTATTTTTCCTCTCAGGTGTTGTAATGCAAGTGTTTTTATGTAAAATGACAATACAGGCTCTGTGAATGAGTTTTAATCCTCTGTTTGTGTTGTTTGATTCATTTATGACCTTCCATTACAGTTATCAGTTTGTGCATGAAGTTTTGTTGCATTTTTATGAACTTTTTCAATCTGCAGAAGTAAAAATGCTCACCACTCCTTTGGTGCATCACCTTATTAGCACTAGTTTCAGTTTTTTTTGCATTCCCTATCTCTGTCCCCTTTGGAATTTAGAGTAGGATTTTGAGTTTGAAACCTCTGTATAACTTGCAAGTAATATATCTTATCAGAGGAGTTGAGGAACCAACCTCTAAACTGGAGATTCTTTTCCCATTTTACAAGTCCCACACTTGGGGAAAAGATTCAATGTTGTGCAATCACACTGGATGTCCAAAATGTCAACTAGAAGTCGATAAACACCCGGGGTGCTACGATTTGAAACAACAAACACATCAACACTACTTCGGTTTTCGGGGTATTTAATATTGTTGTGTAATTATATGTGTCTTTTTCTACACGGTGGTTGTAATAGTATTTAGTGGCTATTAAAGGATTTCATACCATTAGTCCCTTGACTGCAAGTTAATGTATATGTGAGGAAGCAGTAGCAAAGAAGGCTTGTAAAGTTTCAAGTCAAATAGGAAGTTTTTTCAATATGCAAATGTATAAGTTATCATGTAGCATCAGTTTCCAGCCCTAAATTTGTTTGAATCAAACTCCTTGTTAACTGCAGTTGTGCTTGACATTTTAGAAGCATCAGTATTTTTAGAGGAGGAAAGGGCGAGCAAATACATGCAAAGAGGAAGTGGGGAAGTTAATAGTGGCAGTCAGTTTGAAGATAAAGGAAGAGTTATGACCAGGAATACAACCAAAAGAAAACAAGAAAATAAATCTCTGTATCATTTGAACTGATGAATTAATATCTTATTTTTATTATAGGTCAAAATACAATGCCTTACTCCAAGATCCGGCCCCAGGTCTGATTTTTTTAGTATCAAAGTCTCATTTGATGTCAAAATCTCTCTTATAAATATATGGAAAATTATACCTATGCATTTAATGGTAGAGAATTAGAACGTTGGAGTAAATCTGTTAAGGAACATGTTGAGCGGATTGCAGTCTTCAATGAGGCTAGTGGACTCTTAGGAGTGAGAAAAGTTGATTGTGTGTGAGTATAAACCCAATAACACATGACGTATAAACCCAATAAGCCCAACTTCGCAATAACACATGACGTATAAACATAGATCGTGTGTGATTATAAACCCAATAACACATGACGTATAAATGCATTTCAAAATATAAACCCAATAAGAAACTAATATCACATCTTTGAACAAATTTTGTGTGAGTATATGTTACCCACTTATTAGACAACCGGTGTTTATACACAAACAAACAAATAGATATGTAATTTGTGTGAATATAACTACCACTATTCATGGCCATATCTCAGCAATACTACCGTATTTAACTACAACCATTCATAACCATGTACGCATTGAGTGTATGAGCGAGAGATTACTCATATCTTATTCATATATTTGAGGACATATGTGGGTATTGTCATAGCTGAAAAGGCATAGTAAAGTTTGGAAAAAATGATTTCATGGGAATGACCCTTCATGGTAACGACATCCATCAGTTAATCTAGCAATATCTATTTGCAAACATGGGTCACCGAGAAGATTATGAATCTACGAAATGATATGAACACTGGGATTTGAAACTTATTGTAGAATGGAGAATTCCTCTGCAATGAACTCCTATGATGGCTCGCTGCAACGAATGTTGTTCTCTACAATTAAATCCTCTGATGGCTCGCTGAAACAGACTCCTTCCTCCCTTCGCCTTTCTTCCTCAAAAATTGTGGTCTTGTTCTTTTCCCCTCATTATTAGGCACATCAGGCGTTTCGTTTCAGGCTTCAATCTCCTCATTTCAAATGTAGGATTGGAATTGATTCAAAGGAGAGGGTATGATTCATAGCACTCATTGGCATAGAGGGAGAGGGGGCACGCACATTAATAATTCAAATTTTCACAGATGGCATCTAGGTCACTTCCTCCACGTCAATCAATCTTCCTCCCTAGGTTGTGTGGTCCCCACGCCTATTTCCGGCGTGACGTCAGGATTTCGGGTGAATGTGGAATGGTCCATGGAGGGGGGAGGCACCATCCATGGCGGGGAGGCACCATACATGAGTGCATTTTTAGTGGAGGGTAGCCTCCTACCGACATAATTATCTCATTGGTATACTCACCTCTCCCTGTTGACTTGGTCAAAACCTCTTTATTCACAAATATTTAAAGTAAAAGTTCTCGTTGGTTGATCAAACATGCACCCGAGTCTTGGATCTTGGAAGGGTCGAGGTTCTTGATACCATAATGGAACCGTCCCCAAGTTGTGGGACCTTGAGAGCTTGGGACATATCTCTAGAGAAGGTCGGTTCCTCTATCTATCTCTACTACTACTGCTACTCCTAGTGCTGAAAAGGAAAGCTAAGTTATGAATGCCAAGGGACTAGGGAAAGAAGGATAACATGAAGTAAACTACACTAAAAGGTGATAAAACTAGAAAAGAAAGATGAACACTATCTATTCTAAGCAAGAATGATGGGGAATGTGTGAAGGAGGCAAGGTACAAGTAGCACAACAAAACACGCATTCACCAAATCGTCCTTATGGAACACAACCAAGCATGGAACTGTAAGGGACCTAAAGTAGCACAACAATACACAATGCAAGAGAAAAGGCAAGAAGAAGGAACACAAACACGCTAGGACAGAGAATAGTCACAAAACGATGCTTCTATTACTTCCAAAAATACATAGAATTACAATGCTAAAGAGGCCGATATCCACATGCAAGAGCCAAACATGGAGGTCTACAACTCAAAATACGAAAATATGGAGTCCTTAGCAACACGCGTAAGGATCCAGAGTATCCAACATAACAAATGAGCCTTGCTCTTACATTTATAGATGAATCCATGGAGGAAGAAAGGAAGAGGAGGGAAAACCTAAATTTGAAATACAACCACCAACAAGAAGCATTTAATGTCTATAAATCTGCTTGGAAATCTCTCGAAATACACTTCTCCATGCCTATTTGACATATTGAATACAAAAGCGAGTGGATCATACTAAATTGGGTGGTTGGAGCAATTAGACCTACTCATTAATGTTCGGAGAGACGTTTTCCCAATTCTCACCTATCGATCTCGCCAAAAATTGAATTTTGAATTTATGGCACTGTAGTTTATGTCAACAATTTTCGAAAAGTCTAGGTGCACACCGATCTAAGCTCTGTAGCTGATGATATGGCTGTCAGAAGATGCCATAGTCATTGACACAGAAAAACATGTGGCACGCCACAGGTTGGTTGAAATGATGGCCAACTATTCATTTTTTTTGTCTTTTATACCATGTGTCATACAACTCAAGTTATCTATATTTAGTGCCCTATTGGCACGCTTTGATTGTTCATGTGCGGAACACTCAAGTCTAACAGAGATGACCTAACATAGAAGGGTGCGGGAGAAGATAGAGGAAAGCACGAGCGAGTTTGTGTGATGCGCTCGGGAGAGGAATCAAACCAATGAGCAGAGAACGTATGGTTAAGGTGTAACTATTACAAAGTAATGGGTGTGGCACATGAAGGGTCAAAGACTTAGGTGCACGGGGTGGAAGGAAACTGACTTGGAAGAAGGTGAACGCATGGAAGGAGGGTGCGAGGGGAAGTGGAAGGAGGAAGGAAAGGGGCACGTAGGTAAACTGTGACCAAGGGAATGTGCCAAATGATTTTGAGTGCGTGTAATTCTTCAATAGATAACTTAGGGCTAGAATGTGTATGCAAGTTATCCAAATCACTAGGGGAGTTATTTGGATAATAGTTTTGGTGACTTTCGGGGCCATCTACCTACTAGATGCAAGAGACCAATAGCCTGAAGCATCCATTGGGCATGGAGTCTGCTTGTTCAATCATGAAAATGCCCTTATTGTCACTTTGAGTATCATTTCGCACTTTGTCTGAATCTCACAACTGCTAAGAGAAGTTCTGCATTCTGGAAGCAACAAAAGAGCGTGTGCAGGAAGCACGTGAGAGGAAAGAACTATGTACAAACAAATAATGTGCATGGAGCACACTTAGAGGAATTGAAACTACTTTAATATATACAATATGATGCAACAAACCTAATGGAAGGGTTTGAGATAGATCCCGTTTACTAGGATTTGTAGTGCACTTCCATCCTGGATGAGTTAACTCAAAAGTGTTAGACTTTTTGTAGGACTTGATGATGTATGGGCCACTCCAAAGTGCATCAAACTTTGAATGGGGCCCTGGTTTACCTCTATCAACATCCCATTTTAGAACCAGGTCTCCAACTTCGAAAGCTTGAGGCCTAGCCTTTTTGTTAAACCATTTCTTTTTTGCTTGTTGTTGTTGTTCTAGCTTGATCATGGTAGAGTTTCTGAGCTCTTCAAGATGAACCACCTCTTACATCCTGATTTCTCTCGATCTCGCGCCTCAAATTCTAGTTGTTGGGTAAGCGCCAATGAATTTAATTCTAGCGTCAAAATAAGGGTAGCCTCCTTTCCATAGACAATCTTGTAAGGTGAAGTTCCTATTGCCTTTTTGAATGTGATTATATCTACCCAGATCACACGCAGGACCTTTGTATGTCACTATCTTTTGTTGGTATTCATTGTGTGCTTCATGATTTCGATTAGGTTCTTGTTTGTTGATTTTTCCAGATGGTTACCCTAAGGGTAATAATTGGAAGAAGTTTTTAGGTAAATGCCCAAACTTAGAGCCCAATCAGTGATTTTAGCACTAAGGAAGGCCTTTACATTATCAGAGAAAATGATTTGAGGAACACCAAACCTTGTGACTAAACCTTCGAGAAATTCAAGAATGATTGCCTCGATTAATTCCTTAAGTGCGACAACTTCGTCCATTAGGTGAAGTAATCTGTAGCTATCGCACTTATTTGTGTCTAGCGCTTGAAGGTGGATTGATCATGCCTATGAAGTCGAGACCCCATTGCACAAAAGGTTGATCCGCTTGGATTGGTCGGAGGGGAAGCGTTGCCAATCTTTTCTTTCTTGCAAAGAAAGCACATTATCTACATTTTGTGACCCACCCATGTGCATATGCACACAAGGTAGCCAAAAGATACCTGTCATTATGATTTTCATTGTTGTATTTTTGGTAGAGAAGTGTCCACCAGAGAATCCATCGTGAAATTTTGCTAACACTTGTTCAGTCTGTGCACCATTGATACATCTTAACAGCACGCCATCTAGATTTCTTTTGAAGAGAAGTCCATCAATCAAAACATAAGGAATAGATTACAACCTTGAGATGCCTTCTCTTTTCTTTATTCAAACCAGGAGGGTATGCACCCTTGTAAAGGAATGTGATCATGTCCTTCATCTAGTTACACGCAGCCGAGGTCTATATTCTGTTCATGTTCTATGTGCGGGAGGTCTTCATCTAGAAATAATGAAGCCTCAGGTTCGTTCAGGCATCTTCAAAGAATCTACTGCAGAGTGTGCTTTGCCTCTTACCAGCTTTGTGGCCTTAATAATCACATCATATTCCATGATTTTTGTCACCCATCGTGCTCTCTTCTCACTGATTTCTACTCCCATGATGAAGTCTCTGATAGATGAGTGAGAGACTAACACTTTGATATGGTTTGTGGCGAAGACCTGATTCTCTATGTGGCTATATTTCAACTCATAATCCTTCAGTGTCTGGCTGAAGAATGCCACTAGCTATTCTAGTCCTTGTTCATTTTCCTATGTTAGGACAACAAAAATTCTTGTATTAGCACCATAAGCATAAAGGATGAAATCCTTTAAGTAATTTGCATTAAGGAGTGTTGGCACACAAGCAATTTCTTTCTTGATCTTGTTGAAGCTTTCTCTTCCTTTTCTTTGTCCATTTGAAGGTTATGTCCTTCTTGAGCATAAGGGTGATGGGCCAAACTAGTCCTACAAAGTTAGGGATAAAACGCCTAACAAAGTTAATCTTTCCAAGGAAGGACCAAAAGGCTTTCTTCTGTGCCGGTAAGGAAAGGGCTGGGATGGCTAAAATGCTCTTTGGATTAATTGCGATGCCATCCTTTGAAACCACATGGCCTAAGAGCCTGCCCTGAGACACTGCAAAATTGCACTTCTTGGGATCAAGAGATACCCCAAATTCTTTGCACCTCTCAAAGACTTTTTCCAAATGCGCTATGTGATCCACACTCTTCTTTGAGAAGACAGTTATATCATCAAGGTAAACCAAGATGAACTCATTGATGTAACCTTTGAAGGAAATGTCCATGGTGTACTGAAATGTTGCCGCATTTGACCGACCAAAGGGCATTTTCTGATACGCATATGTTCCCCACTTGGTTGTAAATGTTGTTTTGAATTGATCCTCTTCCTTGACTAGGATCTGGTTGAAACCTAAATACCCATCTAGCATGGAGAACCTTTGCGCGTCGACACAGTCTGCAGAATTTTCTCCATTGAAGGAAAAGGATAGTGATCCTTTAGAGATGCCTTATTCAAATCTCTGAAATGAACACAAATTTTGATTTCACCATTCTTCTTGCATACTAGAACTAGATTTGTGACCCAGGTGGAGTATTTGATAGGAAAAATAATTTTTTCCTCAATGAGCTTGGATAGCTCCTTTCTCATGAGGGGCTCTATCCTTGGATTGACTTGCCATTATTTCTGCCTGATGGGCTTTATACCAGGATTAAGGTCAATGGAGTGCTCAGCAACACTTGGATCAAAACCTTTGAGGTATTCATACTCTCATGAGAAAATGTCATTGTATTTGTGGGAGAGAGAGATAAAGGCCTATTTTTCTTCATGCGCACAAGTCCTACTAAGCAGCAGATCCTTTCCACGCGTAATAGTAATGGAGGAGCAATCCTCTTGCGTGGCATGCATGTATCTTTCTTCACCCTTGAACTCATCATCAGGGCTGAACATTTTCTCTAAGGTGACCAGCCCTTTAGGAAACTTATTTGTCTTTAACTGAATCACTTGGTCACCATAGCTGTCATGCAAGTCAGCTTGCATACTTGATGAAAATTCAGCTTCATTCTGGATAAACTAGACAATCTACGCATCACTTTCGAACACTTGCACACCGTGGTGTTATTATCCGAACGGATGGTCCGACTACCATCTTAATGTGCTTGAGTGTTCCCTTTGACGAATTCCTCAAACAGAGAAAACTGTGAACCAAGCGCAGCCATTTGGTTATCCTCCTTGTCTATTCTCCTTGGAACTACTTGCAGATTAAAAGCATCAAAACTCTCAAGTAGGTCCCAAAATCTATGTTTATAAGCTTTAAGGAGATTATTCTTTTTTAGCATTTTTGGTGACCTAGTGGATAATCAATTTTGTGTGCCCAAAGATCTCACACTTTAATTTTCTTCTTTTCAGCAATAAGCAAGCCATGCATCAGTGCTTCATATTCTTCCACATTGTTAGAACATGCAAATTACAACCTATGCATGAAGAAGAACTTCTCACCCTTAGGGGAAATGAGAACCACTCCCGCTCCTGTGCCATTTCTGCTTCTAGATCCATCAAACTATAACTTCCATAGACTAGTTTGAACTTTATCTCCTATGAGCACGTGCGAAAGCATAGCGTGTTTTTCTAGAATGCAATAAGTACCAAACCTAGTCTCATAGGATTCCGCTTCTTCAACATAGGGATCAAATTTGTGATGCCTCTCCGCCCATTCATCAAGTACCAGGTCTAGAATAGAGGGTGGAAGAGACTACTCTTCAGAACCGAAACTTGTTATTCTTAGATAAGACAATTGGCTTGGAGAGGGAATGGGACATATGGTTCTACATGACAAGAAAATATAGGCTCAGCTCATATGGTAAACCGGGTACCATACCTTGTCTTGAGTAACATATGAGACCAAATCGGAAGATAAGTAAACACACACTTTGGCGATAAATTCTCTTGATAGACATAGGGCAAACAAAGGAGGCAAGTCAATAATTGACACATCTTGAGTAATTGTCAGGCTTGGACATGCATGGATGATTAACTCAAGATCCATGATGACTCCCAAGGTAGTTATAACTGAGCCATCAAGTTGTAGGACTCCTTTAGACAAAGGGCTATATTTCAAACGTAAGACATCAACTATCTTCTTAGGCATAACAAAAGTACTAGCGCCTGAGTTAACTAAGCAGTTATGCACTAAGTGTTTACCTATAATCAAGGACATATATAAGGGTGGGGTTTTAGCAATTTTGCTTACTTATTTCTCCTCTTCTTGGCAGATTTTGGCGTGAGTGTGTGGCTTCAGTATAACCGGGTCAGTGCGTGGAAGTCTGCGTCGAGCTTCATGCGCGAGATCCCGCTGAGATGGAATAGTCAGGGCATCCCACATTGTGACATTTATGTTTATTTTCTTCATCTAGTCAACAATGTTGAACGGAACCCCCCATCTTGTGTATTTAGGGAACAACATCCCTTCTTAAGTGTTCAAGCATGGAAGCCTAAATTTTAGTTGGGCAACCGAGGCCTAGTCTACTGGAGGATGGGCGCGCACACCGCTTGAGAGGAGCTTTACGCAGGGCCTCTTGCATATGGGCTTGAACATTTTTAATGCAAAAGGTCTGCAACTTGGGCATGCGGTCTATTTGTATCTTCTACATCTTGGTTGATTACACAGAAGTCTTCAGTGCCAAATAACATCAAATTGGTTTTCGGGGAAACCTCTGATCCTTCTGGATTATCTACTTCATCGGCACTTGTTGAGGGATCACAAGACAAAGCATTCTAGATCATGAAGGCTTGTGCACACATAGAATTAGCACAATGGTACTAACTATGAGGCATTTTGTAAGGGAAGAACCATTCTAACTCTTGTGCCAAGTTGTTCTAAACTGGAACGAGCGCTCGACTCGTACTAGGTGCTAGGAGAGAAGGTGCGGGAGGGATAACTTGCAAAGGTATATGTGCATTAGATAGCCACCTATCATTCTGTTGGTTAGGTGCGTATCTTTGATTTCCATATTGATTCCACCAAGGTTGATTTCCTTGGCCATGCGCCTAATTGGAAATGCCTTTATACGCTTGCACTTCTTTGCCTTTCTAATGATATGACCTTGTTTGATAAATTTATGATCAAGGCCTTCAATTCTTCATCTTCCTTTTGTTGTGATGGAGAATAGGATGTTGAGGCAACTGGTTGTGTGCTTTTCTTAGGAGTAGGAATAGGGGCACAAAAGGCTAGGGCGCTTGTTGCATCTCTGGAAACAAAGGCATGGGCAGTCTAGGAGCCAAATTTCCCACCTAAATGAGACTATTTTCTGCCCTTACTGCAATGTTATAAGTAGTTGGTAGAGTCCTACCTCCCATAGATTGGATCATACCAAAATATCGTTGTTGAGTGCCTTCAGATAATAAAGGAAAGCATGTTGGGATGTAGGTCTTACCACAAGGGGAATTATGTCCCAAGTCTTCTGAAATCTGATGTTGAAATTAGTCATCTCGCTCATTGGGTGCCCTCCTTGTTGTTGTCAGTTTCTCCACCAAAGATAGGTGATATGACTTGTCTTCAAAATAACTGCATAGAGTTGTTCCCAGCTCATCCCAAGTGGTGATAGATCCAAGTCTCAAGCCTCGGTACCATTGAAGTGCTTTACCTTTGAAAGAGGCTGCAAGTAGCACTGCTACATCGTTATGTGTGATCAGATAAAATGAACACATGTTTGCTACATCCTGGATATGCTCCTAAGGGGTGACTTGATTCTCACCAGTAAAGTAAGGAATACTTTTGAGCATGCCATTGGGCATATCATGTTGTACGGCCAGGAGTAAGGGACTCCCTCCATCAAAGTTTGCAAAACTTCTTAATGGAGGAGGTGGTTGATGCACCATTGCAGGGCACACAGGTTGTCTATTTACAGGAGGAGTTGAATGGGCATGGTGTGCTAGAGATAGAGATGTGCACGTGGGATTTCTAGAATGAACTTTTCTCGGGGATAGCTGGAGGTACTCAAAAGAGTCTTCAACATTGTACTTCTTCTTGTGTGCACTTTTCTCATGAAAGGCACTCAAGACTGTTAAAACAGATATTTTAAAATATTGGGAGTCACTAGATGTGTTTGAAAGGAGCCTCTTAAAAGGCTGAAAACACTAAGTCCACACACCAGAACTTAGAGATATGAAATTTGAGCTTTCAATATTGGTCCCACCGGGTTTGCCAGAAATTATTGGTTGCTCAAACGTGCACCTGCGTCTCAGATCTCGGAAGGGCCGACGTGCTTGAGACCACAATGGAACCATCCCTAAGTTGTGGGACCTTGCGAACTTGGGATGGATCTCTAGAGAATGCCAATTCCTCTATCTATCTCTACTACTACTGCTACTCCTAGTGTTGAAAAGGGAAAGCTAAGCTATAAATGCCAAGGGACCAGGGAAAGAAGGATAACATGAAGTAAACTGCACTAAAAGGTGATAACACTAGAAAAGAGGGATGAACACTATCTGTTCTGAGTAAGAATGATGAGGAATGTGTGAAGGAGGTTAGGCACGAGTAGCAAAACAAAACACACATTCACCAAATCGTCCTTATGGAACACAACCAAGCATGGAACTACAAGGGACCTGAAGTAGCACAAAATATACAATGCAAGAGAAAAGGAAAGAAGAAGGAATGCAAACACGCTAGGGCATAGAATAGTCATAAAATGATGCTTCTATTACTTCCAAAAATGAACAGAATTGTTACAGTGCTAAAGAGGCCAATATCCACATGCAAGAGCCAAACATGGAGGTCTGCAACTCAGAATACAAAAATATGGAGTCCTTACCAACACGCGTAAGGATCCAGAGTATCCAACATAACAAATGAGCCTTGCTCTTACATTTATAGATGAATCCATGGAGGAAGAAAGGAAGAGGAGGGAAAACCCGAATTTGAAATACAACCACCAACAAGGAGCATTCAATGTCTATAAATCCACTTGAAATCTATGAAATATGTTTCTTCATGCATGTTTGACGTGTTGAAGACAAAAGAGAGCAGATCATACTAAATTGGGTGGTTGGAGCAATCATATCTTCTCATCAATGTTCAAAGAGACGTTTTCCCAATTCTCACCTACTAGATCCGCCAAAATTTGAATTTTGAATTTTTGCACTTGTAGCCGATGTCAACAGATTTTACGACAAGTCTAGAGCACGCCGATCCGAGCTCTATAACGATGATATGGCTGTCAGAAGATGTCGAATTTGTTGGCACATGGAAAACATGTGGCACACACAAGCTGAAATGATGCCCACTGTTCATTTTTTTGTCTTTTTCTGTCATGTTTCATGCCTTTGGTTGGTTGTCTAGATTCGGTGCCTGTTGGCACACTTTGATTGGTCTCATGCGCGCACACTCAAATCTGATAGGAGATGACCGGACACGTAAGGGTGCGGGGAGAAGACAGAGGAAATCACAAAGAGTGCGCACAATGCACGCGGGAGAGAATCAAACTGATGAGCAAAGAACGTATGGTTAAGGCACAACTATTACAAAGTAATGGGTGCAACGCATGAAGGTTCAAAGAATTAGGCGTATGGGGTAGAAGGAAAATGACTTGGAAAAAGGTGAGCGTGCAGAAGGAAGGTGCGAGGGGAAGTGGAAGGAGGAAAGAAAGGGGCGCTCAGGTAAAACTGCAACCAAGGGAATGTGTCAAATGATTTTGAGCATGCGCAATTCTTCAATAGATAACTTAGGGCCAAAATGTGTATGCAAGTTATCCAAATCACTAGGGAGTTATTTGGATAACGAGGTTCTTTTATTTGTCTCATATACATGATGATCATTTGTCTTGTGGACATGGCTAGGCATACTAGCAATTGGATAATAATATGATATTTGACTTGGGCCAAGCTACCTATCATTTCCCTCCACCATGCAAGATTTAATCATTAAAATCGATCACCTACATGGTTATCTTAATCCGAGCATGGTTAGGGTTTCAAGGATAACTTAACCATAGTTAAAATTTTGTTTTTTAGACCATTAGGGTTAGAGACCCTAGACTTTCCTTTTCATTGAAACTATGGAAATTTCTAGAGAACGGAGGGGGTTACTCTACCTTATTTTCATCTTGTAGATTCCATTTTTTCTACTTGAGCTTATTTAAATCATGAGCTCACCGATTTTATGTAAAAACCATCTTCTTAGAGCTCAACTTTTGAGTCACAATTCTTTGCTTTGAAGGATTTCAATGTGAATGTGATTTTGGACGTATATTGTTGAATGTGGAAACTTGTATAGAGTTCTTGCCACCATTTTCTTCTAGGGTTGAGGTCCTCTTAAGAACCGGTAAGCCCCTTTTGTATTTCTAAAAATCTAGGTTGTCATGTATATTTATTGGAGCTTTGTGTATCCTTATTCACTTCTTTTGACGGTGTGCTTGTGTTATGGCCACCATTTGTCTTTTCTTAGAGCTTCCGTGTTGTATGTAACTCGGTTTAAAGGCTATGCTTTTACGAAAATGACTTGGGATTTTCGGGTAACCTTGCACTTACTCCATTTGTGCTCTATTTTGATGTTTAAAGCTTTACATTTGTATTTAATCTCTAGCTAAGAAGAGGGTTTTCACAGTCTATTTTTTCTGGAGCTCACCATTTCATTACTTTTTCCATTCTAGGTTTGCTTCGTGTGATTAAGGTTTGTGTGTTGTTCTCAAAAACTAGCAATAACTCGATTACAGTATCCTCAAATTCTATACTTGCTTCCCAGGATAAAATTGCTTATTGGATTTTGCTTTGGTGTAGACCCATTTTAGTTGTTGCATGAGTTGAGCTCGATGCCTCTCATTTGGTTGACGAGTTATGTATGAGTTGTTCTTCTTTCCTATGGCTTACCGCATTCTCAATGAGCTTGGTTTACTCATTTCTTTGTGGGTAAGCACTTGCTAAAATAATTTTCTCATGGTATGCTCAAATTACATGTAACTCAACCACTAATTTTGAGTTGCGCTCACATCATTTAGCCATCCTCCTTAGAAATGTTCCTCTTTTCTTGTAATTCATGGCTCAAAACAGGATTCTACAAAGTGAGTATTCTGTTTCACTTGCTCCACCTTTTCTCATGTGGGAATAACTCTATTCGGTTTTCTAACTCAATTTCTCGGCCATTAATATATTATTGCTCACCGACGTGTTGAATAGATTCTACCTTATGTATTTGGGTTTGCCCACTTTCCACATTATCTCGTATCTTTTTACTTGTGTTCTCTCCTAATCAATTTCTTGAAACCTTACTTTGATTGTGCACATTCTTAATTGAAAGCCCTCAAACAAGAGAAGTAGTAGGAAATTTTTTTATAAATATTTTGATTGTGCACTCGCAAAATATAGATTTGTATGGCCTCTGAATTGATAAAATAAAATGCCTTGCATTTTATTTCATCTTTCATCAAAATCTTGGTCATTTTTGCCTATTTTCTTTCATGATATTTTCTTTTCTTGTTTTGTGTGGTTGAACATTAGTGTTGTTCGAAGATAAATACAACTTCTCCTTTTGTAAAGAAACCATTGCTACATTGAAGTTTTATGGAATCTCTTAAAACTACAAACATGCCTTTCTCGAAATACTTGGTGGTGACTTTTATTACTCACCCCCCTTATTACTCACTTCAAGAAAAGTATACTTTTCTTGAAACTATACGACTTATGAGAACATCCTTGATTACGAATTTGTAATCTTCTCAACGTGTATGCACACTGGAAATATTATGATGGCTGCAAATGATGATCTTGATATGGAAATTTCTTTCTCCTTTATGAAATCATAAAAATAACTTTAAGCTTTAAGACCATGTATCATTCCTTGATTTTGAATGCTTTGCAAGTATGAATATACTCGTGCTTGAAAAAATGCAATACTTTTAAAGATAAAATGTGCTCCATTGTTGCAAATCTGAAGTTTTCTTTGTCAATTTCATGCCTAGAAGTCTCGCAACTAGAAGACTACTAAATTTTGAAATTTAATTTTGATTTGCATCATTTAAAACATTTTCTTATTCGAAATATGCATCATATATTTGCAAGCATGTATTGTTTTGCGTGCATTACTAAAACATGCAATTATGGTTGCAAATTCTATTTCCATATGTATTGATTGACTTCAAGAATTATGATTGAGAATCTCTAAGTAGTTAGCATTGTATGACTTGTAGATGATCGTTCCTTTGTAAGATGAAACTTTCGCACTTGTAGAGGTGATGAACATGTATCATTTATTTTTTTAATTGTACCTACAAATCTGAAAAACAATAGCTACAAAATGTTAAAGTTATGAGCTTCTCTTTATCTTTTTCTCTTTTGATTTATTTTTAATGGTATGCTTCGAAAATGCTTCTTAGATGAGGATATCCTGCGCACTCTATTAATCAACCTCTTATTTTCCTTTATGAATTCTTATCTCTACTTGTTTTTATAAATCCATCTATCGGAAGTTATAATTACACGAGAAGTGAGAACACCCGAGCTCTAACAATGATTCTTTCTTGTCAACAGTGTTACAATTCTAGAAGAGGATCATTGGAGATGATTCGATGTAAGCGAGGAGCCAAAGTGGAAACCAACTCATTCAGGATATGATGGGTTTCCTCTTTTCTCATTTAGTTATAGCTTTATGTATATGCATTTCTTTTTCTTGTACACACAAGTTAGCTCACACAAACTTGTGTGGGATACTTTATTTCTTCATGAATAAATGGAATTATTTATGTAATTGAGTTGTCTATTTCCTTTTGCATTTCATTTTTGTAACTTGTAAATGTGGAATGAACTTAACAACTCAACACATAAAGTAATCTCATTTAAGCATAAAGAAATAACTTGAATTAAATGCACTTGTACTTGATTTGATTTATAAGAACATGAACAACATCACTGATTGTAAACCAAAACCTTTTCTCGAATCCTACATATTGTAATTGTGCTTGTTATTACAAGGCACAACTTCTAATGTATGTTGCTCTTCCCGCCTTCACCAAGGTCATGCATTAGTCTTCCAAGGCTTCTACATGACTTTGTTGAAGACAACACTTGGAACAACAACATATGTGAGGTGTTTCACCCTACAATAACACCTACGACTCTCGGTTGGATTTCACTTCTTCGCAAAATTGCCTAGAACTCTGCAACTAAACTTTTTGGTACTCCCCTCGATGATTTACCAAAAATGGTCAACATATTTGGTAACTTTTAAGGCGTGGTTGCTGTTAACTAACCTTAACCCCCGAAATGGATTTTTCAGCCATGAATTCAATGAAAACTTGTACCAAGCCTGAAAATGCATGAGAAAGGCTGCATAACGGTGATAAAGGTTTAAATTCCTCCCCGGAAAATGAAAAACAACTACAACACTACAATATGTGCACAAGGAACTTGGAGGAATTAAACAACACCTACGAGGCCTATAAATTAAGTTGGTAGCCATTTATTAAAAGTAAAAACATTTACGTACTAACCAAACTCCACCTTGCTTTGGTCCTCCTGGGTCAAAAGGGAAATTTATGATTTCATCTCCACGAGGCTGCAAAAAGGAAGAAAACTTCTCATTGGCCCACAACTCATGCTTATGGGTGTCGTATGCATGTTGAAATCTGTCTTATCGTGGATAAATATATCCCCAATGAATACCCATTCAACTTGTGATACAAGTTGGATATATTGATGCTTCATGACGAATTGGGAGGCATCATCCTTCTTGTCTTCACTTGTAAGTCCTTCCAACTCATCTAGGAGCTGCATATATTGCTCCCAATCTTTATCACGGTCTTCAAGAGATAAATTGTGATCAAACTCCTCTTGAACCTTCTCCTTCCCCATGTCTCTCAAGATAATAATCTCCTTAGATGAATTAAGAGGTCTCACAAAATTTGAATCTCATCAAGGAGCTGAAAATACTCCTCCCAATCTGAACTGAATCTTCCACCTGCTCTAAGCTTATTTTTGGGCTGTAAGAGCTTGCTTTCTCCTCAATTGGGGATGTAAGTACCTCTGAACTATCGACTTCTACAATCTGATCTTGATCTTCCTTTATGAATTTAGTCTATGATTTCTGCCCAAGGTCTTCTTTAATCTCTTGATGACCTTATGCACACTAAATTGCAGTTGTAACTTATTCTATCATGTGACTTCCTTAACTACAACTTTGCAAAATTGGCATGTGTTATCCCTTGGCTCTTGATCAAGTCCTATCATGTGAGCATGGACCTAATCTTCCTCCTCAATGTAGCATGGAATTTCTGCCAATTCACAAAGTTGTTATTCTCTTTGGGTTTCCTATGAAAAATCTGCAAGTTCTCCTTTAGGAGTGTCAATTTCAATCTCATCTTCACACAAAATTACATCCTCCTCTGCTTGTTCTTCCTTAAAATCATGTGGATCAACCATCCTCTACTCTAAATCTGTCATGACATGCTCATCTTCTTGAGTGTAGGGGAAATATTACAAGGTTGTTCCATCTCTGCTTTAACTTGAATAGTTTGGGAAACTTCAACATTACGGGTAGAAGAGAAGCTCATAAATCTTGGAAAATTATACTTCTTAATCTCTTCCACTACCTTTAGTTGGGCAGATGCACTAGACAAAATAGAATCCTCATGACACAAGCTAGGAATCATATCACCTGGTTGAGTAGACCACTTGCTCCAAGGCTAAGAAATATGGGGAACATGGGGTATGGTAGCTGGAGTGGATGAAGTGAAAATTGTTTTATAGGAAGGAAGAAAACTTGGCACCTTTGATGGTGTAGGTATGTCAACTTTTGGATTTTCCCACTTAGGTGCCAAACAAGGTGAAATAGGTAGGCCATGTTCTTGAAAAGATTGATTTTGAGGAGATAAGGGGAAACCGTGGGCCGGTTTGGTGGTTGATGAAGCGGGTAAGGTTGATAATCCCGGGTGGTAGGGAGATACGAGTTATAACTTGAGAATGGTAGGGATCATAATTACCCCAAGAAGATGTTTAATAATATTGTTTCTCCTCTTCAACCTGTCTCAACCGCTCTTGGAATTCTACATTATTTCCTTGAAGTGGGTGATCTAGCATTAGTTTTGGGAGGATACTAAGTTTGAGTGGACTATCATGAAGGCCGGGTAGGGGTAGGTGGATGGCATGGAAGAGTTTCATTTTGATTATAATAAGGTGGATATTCATGATTATAATAAGAACCTGAATGCTCATGATTACTATAATATCCATACATCGTTTCTCTTCAAAACATGAATAAACGAATCAAAAATATAATCTCTTAGATGCGGTTGTATCGAGCTCTTTGAATGGGTTGTTTGGACTAGCCAAGTAACCAAATGTCTAGAAAATATATGAAAAATTTAATTTGAGGTCCCACTTTGGTGTGCCAAAAAAATTTATCGGTCCAAAGTACAACTCGTGCTAAATGGGTTATCGACTCGACTTCGGCTAGTACAACGGGTTGTCCTCCTAGTTGTGGGTGCCTCGGATGGAGAACCTCCGAGAGGGTTGGCTGCCTTGATGGATCACTAAGCTTATAAATTTGATTGGGTTGAGGGTTATAAGAAACTATAAAACTAAAATCTAGTAAAAGGTGATACACCGAAAGTTTGTGGGGCCTGAGCTTGCAGATTCACACTTGTTGACAGATAAAAGTTTATAATTTTGTTCAATGATTTCTTGACAAACTATGCATTCACAAAAGGTGTTTGACACACATAGGTGACCTTTAAAACTAACAAAATTACTTGAAAAGGGTACCGTAATATCATGAGCATGCAAGGAAAAATAAATTTCATTGTTGACACAACACACAATGTTTGTGACAAACTTGTAAAAGCTTCAACTATGGAGGAATAACTATTTTTTTATTTCTCAAAGGTGGAAAAATATAATAAAAATTTCAGTATAATTGTGAAAATACTCAGCCCCTACTCTTGCAAAAAAACAAAAAAGGCAAAAATAGGAAAATCCCACCTCCCAAAGTGCCACGTACACCACTTCAATTTTAGACTCCTCCGTTGAAATTAGCCACCTAGGAATATACACAATGCATGGAAAAATCAACCATCTAAGCATATTTTTCCCTCCTTTTGCAAAAAAGCCAATAAACAACATTAAACTGAATGGTGCAATTTGGAGTTAAAAAGGAGGAAATAGCTTTGTCTTATTTTGGCCCTTTGTTGTCATGCACAAGTTTAATCATAATGTGGATTTTTCTAAATGATGCATGGCATAATTAGCTCATTTGTAGGCTCACCTCTCCTTGTTGACTTGGTCAAAACCTATTTATTTGTGTCATATGCATCAACATGATGATCATTTGTCTTGTGGACATGGCTAGGCATAATAGCAATTGGATGATATTTGACTTGGGCCACAAGCTACCTATCATTTACCAGATTTAATCATTAAAATTCATCACCTACATGGGTATCTTAATCCAAGAATGGTTAGGGTTTCGAGGATAGCTTAACCATACCGGGGGTTAAATTTGACGGTCACCCCCACCCGTCAAGAAATTTTTTGTGACGGTTTTGTAGTTAATATCACCTTGCATGTGACGTTTCATTTTTAATTTTGACTTTCATGATTTTCATATAAATATCAAAATTTATATTTTCATATAATAACACTATATGAAATAGAGATATTGTACGCAAAACCGAAATCTTATTCTATTATAAATATATATTAACATAGCTATAAAACACTAACATGTCATAATATTGTGGACGCATTTAATTTAAGATCATAATCATGCAACGAAATAATTTGTATAAAATGTATAGCCTAATTTAGCATTAAAAATTAAATTTTCAATATAATTTTTATAATACAAAACAATATACGTAAATTAAGAATTGATTTTTTTAAATTAAATGATACTTGATTAAAGATAATATATCTTTTCTATTGGTGAAGTCAATTAATGCAACATATTTGACAATACTTCGATGGGCTTCACTATCATATCATCCCAATACACGTTAATGTATATTCAAAATAATCAAATGTCTAATATCCTTTCCTATTCAAGAAAACATTTTAAACAAGTATTATAACATCCTCAATACACACTAATAAATATTTGAAAAAACTCAAACATATATCACATATATCTTCAAAAAGATCAAATGTATATCATGGATTCACCACTTTTGACTTGAGAAAGTACCCTTAAACAATTTACATAAGTAGTGTAAACAAAATATATAGTGTTCGTGGGTTCATATGAAATACCCCATCATTACAAATATGTCAACACAAAACATTCTAAGATACTTCAAATCCTTCTTTGTTTTTCATCTTTCCAAATTTCATAAACTCTATTCCAGTCCACCTCGATATATGAAGTCCTATCAATGAAACTCGCATCAAGGCATCCAATGTTTCCAATGAGAGCTTTGTTCTTCTTATATCTTTTATTATATTTTGTCTTGAAAATCCTCTCTCACATGCAACTGTACTTGTTGGAATGGTAAGTATTGCTTGCCATAGTTTTGTCATGTTTGGAAAGCTTGTATGCGAATCTGTAGCACAAAAAACCCTCCAAGCCTCCTTCATGCGGAATCCTTCACAACTAAAGCAAAGAGTATCAACAAAATTATACAACTCTTTTGAACAACCTTCAAAATCAAAAAAGGCTTTTCTTCTCCCTCACACAAAGTATGTTGTAAGTGTTCAAAATTTTAAGAAGCCACCGCTTTGAGTTTTCTTCTCTAGTACATGCATCCTCTGAATAATGACAAGGGCTAAACAACTTTATAGAATTGAAAAATGAAAGATCTGGGAATCTTTCATTTAAACAATCTACAAGTTTTTGAACATATTATTTTGCAAGTTTCTTACAGACTCTCTAGTGACCCATCAATTTGAGGCTTCAATGTTTGTTTTGGTGCATCAACATTATCATCACACACATTTGGAATTTCCACAAATCAAAGTTCATGCCTATGAATGTGTCCATCTTTATCAATAATCTCTAAATAACCATATTTAGAGGTCTCCAAAAATTTAGACAAGTAACTTGTGCCATTTGCAAAGTTGTCGGTCCTTAGAAACCACCTGCTCAAAGTTTGTATAGTAGAATCTATGGTTGCCCCTAAAGATGTAACATCCACATTATCCTCTTGAAATTTTTTATTCAGTTTGTTTAGCTCGAACAATACATCTGCAAGCATATGTAAGAAAAATTGTACTGAGAAGATCCTAGCCTTATCATACCATGAGTCTCTCTTCTCATTTTTCCACAAAGTCAATAATGGAGGCATCAACACAATAAGTCTTTCAATAACTTGTCCTCTTGAGAGCCATCTAACCCCATGAATTTGAAGAGCTTGAAGTGTTTCAAGTTGCATGAGTTCCTAAAGAGCAATCAATTCATTATGTCTTTTGGTAGAATTTTGGACCCAAGAATATACCTTATTTGCCAGCTTCTCAACAAACAACAATTCAGGTATTTTTTAGCGGAACATCTGATGCAAATAAAAGCCTCACGATGAGCAATGCAATGAATGCCTATAAGATTGTCAACATCTTTCTTCAAAAGAGTAACAAATCCATTTTCACTCCCCACCATTGATGAAGCACCATCTGTAGAAACTGCAATCAATCTTTTATTTGAAAGACCCCTTTCTTTATTCAAAACACAGACTGCATCATATATAGTTTTTCCTCGTCCATCACACACATTTATGAGCTTTAAGAATTGTGAAATTGGTGGGCCCAACCCTTTTGATTCTAGAAAAGTAGCATAAACCACAAGGTGTTTCTCCAAGCTTTGATCAATACTTTCATCCAACATCAAAGAAAACAATGGACTATCTAACATTTTTGCACTTTGTCTCTCTTCAAGATACTTAGATATGGAAAAAAGGAAATCATTTGCAGCCATATGATTTGTATATGATCTATAATCCTTGTTTTTCGGCATGTTTGGTGTTTCTAAGTACATTTCAAGAGAGCAAAG